>JAOTRH010048017.1:0-19597 GCA_034768845.1 Heliamphora exappendiculata | reverse complement strand
CGTGTGCGTCGGGATATACGTGAGAAGATCATTGGGTCGTCTCGGATCGTTGTTCTGCATCAAAGAAACTCGAACAAATTTCTTGAAAGTATATTCGATATACAATATATCTGTTGTTGTATATGATTTTTCATGAAAAATGCACGCGCCGTTTTTTACGGTCACGGCACCGGTTCTAAATTTTTCTTTCGCGTTTCCAACAATAATCTGGCTGTACAGAATAAATTGAGGAGACTACAACATCATACTTAAGCTACTGGATATGCAGCAATCTCACGGCCTTAGCAGAAAATGTTGCGGTCGTGATAAAAATGGCCACAAAACATGCAGCCGTGACAAATGTTAGGTCACCACAAACAACAGAATAAAAGAAGCTCACGACCGTGATAACTAAACGTCGTGGCCATGGTTTTTAAGGATACTAAAGCGGTGTGGACATCCCACAAGGCTTAAAACAGGCTCAAATAAATAGGATACATAGGATAGAGACCACAACCTATTGGTTCTATGTGAGATCCGCCACCCTTCATCCTCTATACAAACAATATCTCTACAATAGAATGTATAGGATATCAAAATGAACAACAAAATACTTAAAATAAATTCTCATGTCACTGGCCTCACCAAACCTCACGGCCGTAGCAAAAGAATATGGTGACAGTAACAAATATGAAGCAAAAGATGCGGTCGTCATGTTTGTAGATCTACAAAATAGAGAGAAATGGGGAATACAGAATAGAGACTATGACTCATTTAATCTAGGCCAGATCTACCATTTAATTTTTATCAAGAACATGGACTATGATACAAAATAGGCAGAACAGAATAAAGAGAAGAAAGAAATTAAAGATAAAGGGATAACGAAAAGTTTTTAAAACGATTTTCATGCTTTTAGCCTTATAAGAACATCACAGCTGTGACAGCATGATGTTTCAGCCGTGAGAAACAAGGTAGAAAAAGTGTCGGCTAAGTGTACAAAGCTCATGGCTGTTACCATAGGTTTAATAAAACACTCAGCCGTGACATTGAAAGGTGTATAGAAGGGAGACCATGACCCATTTGATCTAAGCTAGATCTACCACTCATTACCCAACAAGAACATAAACTAAAGTACAAAAAAGGGTAAAGCAAAATAGAATAAGAAAATGGGAGAAAAATCTTGAAATAAACAAATAATAGCGAGTTTTAAAGAGAGTTTTCATGTTTTTAGCCCCTACATAGATGTCGCGGGCGTGAGTAACTAAGGCAAAAATATATCGGCCATGTGCACATAGTTCACGGCTGTGATTGTAGGTTTAACACAACATACAGTCGTGACACTAGAAGGTCACGGCCGTCATGTTCCAGAACCCCAGAAAGTTTTTGATGTGCTTAGTGTGCTTGTGAGCGTCAAAACAAAGTAAAAATGACTGTAAATATATAAAATAGAGAGTTACGAATACACTGTTTATAATAAAAACTTAAAGGAACAATTCTTAGGTTGAAATGAATGATAAATAGACAATGAACACAATAGAAACGTTATCCACGACACCCTCGGGGGAAGAAAACGAGGGTTTAAGAAGAGTCGTGGATTCCTAAGGTTACCTCGTGTGAATATCCACCTCAAATGGCCCCTCGGGGGTGAGAATATGATATCACCAAATCAATATATGTGCTTCAAGAACTCCTTCGAGGCAAGTAAGAACACGAACGATGCTCGGGAAATATAAAATGGATGGGAGAATATTGAATGGGGAAGTGTTTTAGCAGAGCTTGGGCTTCCAGGTGTTTCTTCCTCTAGTTTTGCTTGGAAATGCCACTTATTTATAGGTAAGGCGAGCAACATAGACTCCTTCTAGGATGCTGCCACCTGTCCAAAAAGGGGTAATAGTGAGGGCTGTTATCTTTTTGCTTTTATACAGTAATGGCTGCTACCTTTATTATTGCGAAAAGGACAGTCGTGACTTTGAAAAGTCGCAGCCTGGATAAACAAGCAACGGTCATGACAAACAAAGTCACAGCTTGGTTTAGGGTTTTCAAAAAGGTTACGGTCGTGAGAGTAAGGACACGGGTTATTCTAGGGTTTTCAAAAAAGTGACGATTGTGAGGATGCAAATGTCATGGCCTGAAGGGTTTTTTAGGATTTTTGGGTTTTGGGCCATATTCGTGATTTTGCTTGCTTGGGAGCATCTTTAAGCATGCTTTTCGTACTTTCATCATTGGAGCGCATTTGAGACGGGCGCCTAAGATTCGGCTTGATCAAATTGGGGTGTCTACAATTGTCCCTCTTTGACAGAATTTGCAACAACTCGTGGCGCAAGTACTGTCAATGCTTTAGAGACAAGCCGATTGAACAAGCCGTCAATCTTAAGCACAAACAAAACATGTAGAAAAGTGTGGTCGAACCCGAATTTATATCGAGCTTCCTATGTACCCCATTTCAAGGGATCAGACCGGTTGTAGTTCATGGGGCAATGTATATGATGCAAACATGCTAATCATGATGCATGGCAAATGCAAAAAATGGTAAAGGTATAAGGTATGATGCAAAATATAGGAACTTTAAAGGTCGAGTCAGGACTTGAAGAAGTAATCAACAATCTAAAGCTTTAAAAACTTCACTGGAGGTGCTTGGGAAGCATGGCTTAGGATGCCTAGAACATTAGGGCTTAACAAACTTAAGAATCATCTCACGAACCAAGGACCTAGACAATGTTTCTCGTATAACTAGGGTTTGAAAAAGGGATGCCTAGTGCACTAGGGCTTAGGGTGCTTAGAACACTAGGGCTTGACAAACCTAAGAATCGTCTCACAAACTTAAGACCTAGAAAACGCTTTGCATATGACTAGGGTTTAAAAGAAGGATGCCTATAAGGGATGCCTAGTCCTCTAGGGTTTGGAAAAGAGTGATGCCTAGTCCTCTAGGGCTTGGGAAAGAGGGACGCCTAGTCCTCTAGGGCTTGGGAAAGAGGGACGCCTAGTCCTCTAGGGCTTAAAAAAGAGGGATACCTAATCTTCTAGGGCTTGGGAAAGAGGGAACGTTTAGTCCTCTAGGGCTTAGAAAAGAGGGATGCCTAATCCTCTAGGGCTTAGAAATATGGATGTCTAGTCCTCTAGGGGGCTTGGAAAAGAGGGACGCCTAGTCCTCCAGGGTTAGGAAAAACCTAAAAATCGTCTCACGAACATAGGACCTAGACAATGCTTTTCATATGACTAGGGTTTGAGAAGAGAGGGATGCCTAGTCCTCTAGGGCTTGGGAAAACCTAAAGATCATCTCACGAACTTAGGACCTAAACAATGCTTCGCATATGACTAGAGTTTTAGAATAGAGAGAAAGAGGATTTAGCGTGAGTGACGACCCTTGCTGCTTCATTTTTCTTTTTTTTTTTCTCTCTTATTTCTTGTACACGGAAGCTTGCGTGCCTATTTCTTTACTTGAACCTGTGTGCCTGTTGACACACTTGATGCACTGCACTTGTATACACTACTATTTTAATTAGAATAGGCCTTCGTGCCTTTAGATTACATTATGTTCATTGTGGATGCTTGTCTTTTTTCATACATATGAAAACATGTTTTCAATCAGTTGAATCTTTTACTATGCATGATGTATGCTTGTGATTTGAATACTTTCCCTGCGAGCTAATCTTTGCGTTATGAGTTGCTATAGGTTCCTAGCAAGGAATTGGGCATGTTAACAAAGGGGGACATGCTGCCAAAGCCTTTGCCAGAAATAAAGTTGCGGCTGTGAGGAAATATCTCGCGATCGTGATGTTTGAAAGGTTTGTGGCCAGGAAGTTTGGAGTTCATGGCCATGATGTTTGATGGCGAAGCTTTTTGGTGGGAATATCAAGACTAATTCTGTGGTCACCCCTTTTATGGTTCTATAAAGGGGAAACTGTTCCAGACCCCACTGCTCTACATATCTTTGTACTTTTCTTGCTTTCTTCATGCCCCACTCTTATAACAACTCCTTGTTGGCTTGGATGGGTGACTTCCCTCCGGTTAAGCGCAAAAACTTTCTCAACTTTGGTCTAGATGCGCTATTCTCCTTGCGAATGATGAGGATTGATTGGCATCTTCTGTGAGGAGCAGCCCAGCTGTGGGACCCCGAGGTACATGATTTCATTTCGAATTCGAGGAGCTATGTTCGACAGTGGAGGGCATTTCCTCCATTCTCGAGATTTTGGGCCGAGAGGAGGTCATAGATCCCACTCCTTTCTCGAGTCCCAGGGATAGGTTGGTGAAGCTCTGTTGCTATTCCAGATGCGAGGCTTCTCTCATTATCCATTATAGGTCCTTTGATGTGGCTAGGATCATAGACTGCTTCGGCCCTCAAGGGTCTCTTGGTAACTTCTCTTTCCAACTTTAGCGTCACTATGCCCTTTGCATCTGTCTTCTAGTTCGCTTCGTCTTGGGTCCTTCGGATGGGCATGCTACTCTTCTTCGGTGGAAGTGGCTCATTAGATTTATGAGGGTCAGGACCCTGTCCCATCTGACCTTGTTGAGACATTTCTTGGGCTTAACGCGTTCGTACAGAGGGTGCCCCTTGTTTTGTAGGCAGTGCTTTACCGCTACAGGTATTCACTTAACTCTTCATTTTCTATATTTCTCTCTATCTTTCTACCCAGCTTTCCTTTTTCTGTATTTCTTTCTATCTTTTCCCACTTAGCTCTCATTTTTCTATATTTCTATCTATCTTTTCCTACCCAGCTCTTCTTTTTCTGTATTTCTCTTTATCTCAACTCTCATTTTTCTGTATTTCTTTCTATTTTTTCCCACTCAGCTCTCATTTTTTTTGTATTTCTCTCTATTTTTCTGCTCATCTCTCCTTTTTCTTTATTTCTCTAAGGTTTAACTGATGGAGAAGTGAATCTGTTGGAGAAATCCATGTCCGATAACTACAGCATGAAATTATTCGTCCAACATCGAGCTTACCGCCTCTGCTCTACTGAAGTTGTTTAGAAAGACTAGGGAGGATATTTCCTGGCTATACCCCTTGGCTAAAGATATCTCTCATGACTACTGCCATTGTGGGTCACTAGGGAGTCCTGCTGATTGGCTTGAAGCTGGCCACTTTTTATCATTCATATCGCATTCTTCGTCAATTTGGGTATACTCAAATCAGACCTAACACTGTTGTGAGTCATCTGTACAATTCTGCACATCGAGTCCCTTTGTTGGGTCAGTACTAGCGGGCTTGGCTTTCTCGATTGGGGATTTCGATCGGTAGAGAGTTTCACAGCAAGCTCTTTGACGACTACAAGGCTTAACTTCGAACAGAATTAGAGCGCAGTGCAAGGCAGGGAGGAGACGCATAGAGGAGAAGGACTTCACTTCGCTTTGTTGTACCTCAATATTTTGTTTGGATTCTCTTCTTCTATTTTTTTTAGCTTTTTAGGATGAGGACTTACGAGCCTCTCTTGTTTTTAGAACCAACTGAATCAGTAAAACTTTTTAATGAAAGTTTCTCCACTTCTAGTTTGTGATGATTTCTGAAACTGTTCCTTAGATTTTCGTTTTTGCAGTATAACCAATTTATTAGAAAAACTTAAAGTAAGCTTTTGCATTGATCAACTACTTGAAACATGAATACAGAGAAGAGCTCTGAACAAAGATTTAGGTCGAACTTTTGATAGAATCTGCCTATATATATCGAAGAAGAGAATCAGGCTATAACGTAGTTCGAGGGTTGGGTTACACTTGGGTATTGACACTCTCCTTTTCATTATCCTAACTTTTGCCAAGGTTGCCCTTTTGAGTTTTTGGCCTTGCGGACTACTCTAATTTTTTCCTAAGCCGCCTTTACGGGCTTCAACCCCGCAAGCTTATCTTTTTATTTTTATTTTTCTCTTAGGGATAAAACCTCTTGGGCTAACCTGAGTTAATTGGCGTAGAAAAGACATTCCCATCCAGATCCATAAGAATAGGGAATCCTTCTGATAACAGGGTTTTGATAAGATAAGGCCCGACCCGATTAGGTTTGAACTTGCCCCTTGGATCGAAGATCGGGGCAAAGAACTAAATCACCTTCTTTCAAATTTTGAGGCTTAACCTTCTTGTTAAATGCCCAAGTTATTCTCCTCTGATACCCTTGAATATGAAACAATGCTCTAAGCCTCCTTTCGTCAAACAAGAGTAACTCTTCGATTCTATTCCTTGGCTATTCTGACTCGGGAATGCTGCTTTCAGCCATTATTCTTAGAGATGGGATCTCCAATTCTATGGGTAAAATCATTTCCATTCTGTAAACCGAAGCATATGGCGTCGCTCCAGTGGAAGTCCTGATCAATGTTTGGTATCCCTAAAATGCAAATGGTAGCTTTTTTGGCCAGTCCTTGTTACCCTCTATCACCTTCTGGAGGATCTTCTTCACATTCTTATTTACAGCTTTCACGGCTCCATTGGTTTGCGGTTTGTATGGCGAAGACTTATGGCTGACAATTCGATATTTCTCCAAAAGGTCTAAAACTTCTCCTTAAAAGTGAGAACCGTTGTCAAAAATTATCTTGTGCGGAACTCCGTACCGACCGATAAGATTTTTCTTGATGAACCTGGCTACTCGGGAGGCCTTCAGGACTGAGGAAGAGGCAACTTCAACCCACTTTGTGAAGAGATTTATTGCTACGAGGATAAACTCGTGTCCATTTGATGCATTGGGCGTAACTTTCCGTTTCATGTCAATTCCCCAAATTGAAAACGGTCACGGATGAGGTTTGCGTGGATTTTGTATTTTTGGCATCTCCGAACAAAGTGGTGATAGTCTGTTTTCATTGTCATTCAAAAGTATCCTTGACGTAGGATCTTCATCATCATCCCCCTTGTGTGAGGTCCGTAAACTCCTTTGGGAACTTCTCTCATCAACTCGTGTCCTTCTTCCTTGTTAATGTAGAGTTTGTTAACTCCTAGATATCCTTTCTTGTATAGCTTTCCCCCGTATATCACAAATTGTGCAACGAGTCTTCTGATATCTCTTTGATCTGTTTTGCTGGCTTGACTGAGATACTCTCCCTTGTCGATGAAATTCCAATTGTCGTGATACCAAGGCAACCCATCATCGACTTCTTGGGTAGCGACGATATTACCGATTGTGGGTGTATCTCTTTTATGAACTTCTAGGGGTCTCATCCTTACTCCGGGCGGTATGTCTATCATCAGCGAACTTACCCTGTAACCTTGCGGTGTTATTTACCAACACATCTATGTAGGGGAGAGGGAAGTCATCCTTATGACTAGCCCTATTAAGATATCTAAAATCGACACACACTCGGATTCTTTTGTCTTTCTTTGGGACTGGGACGATGTTAGCAACTCACTTTGGGTATTCCGTGACCATGAAAAATCCATCATCTATCTACTTAGTAACTTCCTCCTTAATCTTAAGGGCCCAATCTGACCTGATTCCTCTGAGCTTCTATTTGACGGGTTTGGTGTCGGGATAGAGTGGGATTTGATGTTTGTACGATATCAGGATCGATTCCGAGCATATCTTCATAGGACCATGCAAAAACATTTTTAAATTCTTTTAATAAAAAGGTTAACTACTCACATTCTTCCGAAGAGAGCGCAGAACCAACATGAATTATCTGCGGATCCCTTTCATTATTAAGATTTATTAAAACAGTTTTTTTCATTACAAATTTAACTCGCATTTCCTCTTCCTTTTCAAATAAAAGTTTTAATTCTTAGGGATATCCTCCTCGAATTCATTAAGATTTTCAGAATCCAAACAAGATATTTAAGGCACAATGAAGTAAGCAAAATTCAGATTCATTTCATTGATTTCAACAGCGGTTACAATTTTGAACTTGGAATGGAAAGCACTCAGAATACCAACAAATGCATTCCCGACAGACTTGTCATCAAAGGAACCGTTACAGACTAGATTAAAACTAACTCACCAGACTCAGACTCCAACTCACTTTCTACATCATGCATATGAAAAGACTTAAGGGATTGACTCTTTTGTATTTCAGCAGCATCCATAATGAGTGTAGCATAATCTGCGGGCTTGTTGGCATCCATCATTAGCGCAGCCTCATCTTCTTCGTTACCTATACATACTTGGGCTATCTCTTCATTGAAGAAAAAACCCAGATCTCCCCCTTCACAATGAACAATCTAGTCTATTGGCACCTTTTCAGTGAATCTCATCTGCCATATCTTTGCTTCTTCCTCACTGTCAAGCAACTAGTGGTCAAAAAAGATTTTCAGCCCTAACAACTTTTGGTTAGTCTTCTCCTCTACCCATGGTTTGGGAATCCCACAGTAAGAAAAATCATCCTCTTCCTTGATACACCGTCCGTTCAATGTCGGCCCGTACTTTTTCAACTTTGGTTCTTCAAACTCTGGCTTGTACCCCAGTCCGTATCCATGGCGATTATGGTGCATGAGAATTGGTTTCGAGACTCCTTCCAAGTGCTTGCCTAGTCCCATTCCTGGAAAATAGGACATTGCCTTCATCATTGCTACAACCTTCGGGTTCACATAGTTTTCCTCTTCGTTTATCAAAGCTTGGATAGCTTTAGTCTCATCAAAGTCGAGTCTATTTAGAAGGAGATCCTCCTCCCCATACTGAATCTCGAGGAGCAAGATAGTGTCACTGATCGGGTTTGGCAAGTCAGTTTCACCCGAAATGGTGACAGTTACTCCCTCCTTGATTAGCTTCACCTTTTGGTGCAAAGTTGATCGAACTGCTCTAACTGTCAGATCATGTAGCCATGGTCTTCTCAACAAAAGATTAAATGAGGTCATCACATCGAAAACATGGAACTCTACTTCACTTTCTAAAGTTTCTATTATCATAGCAAAAGTTACTAATCCCAACGCGTCTCTTCTCATATTATCCTATGCACATACTCCTTGCACGCACGACTTAAAGTCTTACATCTTTAGTCCCAAACAATAAGCAATTCGTAGTGGGCACACATTGAGAGCGGAACTGTTGTCAGCTAAGACGTATGGCTCCCATTTTCCCAAACATTGGATGGTCAGATGTAACAAAATGTTGTGAGACAGCCCTTCGGTCGAAAAGTATTTTTCACTCAAGGCGATAACATTGGTCTACTTCTCGAGCATAAGCATTCCATCCAACTAATCAGGAGATACGTCGATTAGAAAGTCTACACTGTTCAAAGCTTTTGAAACGGCCTGTCAGTGCTTATGAGAAGCCACAAGTAACCCCCAAATGCTCACATAGGTTTGTGTCTTCTTGAGTTGTTTCAAAACTATGTCTTCCTCTTCGCCGTTCGACTTCTTTGCTTGCTTCCCTGGTTCTTCCACGCCCCTACTCGGTTACCCCTTCTCTAGTTGTGTGGGCTTAAAATGCCTCCCAATTCTTGTCAGATGTTCTTTCTGTTCTTCGGGTTCCCAAAGACCTTTGAGTCGGTCGATTACTTCTCAAATTTCAACCACTGGGTATCCTTTCTCTCGAAAAGCCCAGAAATTATCTGTGCTGATCTTCCTCTGATTGTCTTCCTCGTTAACTACTCCATCTCCCCAAAGATCCTCCTTAATTCCCATTATGTTTTGTGAAAATCAATGAGATTCTTCACCGATATCAGTTTCTAACTCAAAGAGTTGTGGTAGTGATACCCCATCAAACGGGTCTTCATAATCATAAGGTGGGGAAGGACCCCAAGGTTCCCATGGGCTTCCATGGTCATATGGTTCTTCCATAATCGGATGCCATTCTGGCACATCCTTTCCTTCGTTGTATTTTATATCCATGAATTCTTGCTCTATTTCTTCTAATTCCCACATGCCGTTCTCTTCTTAGTGCTCCACTTCGAGAGAACATAAGATCGGTCCCTCAGGTAGAGGTGTTCTCGATTTTGGTTCCTAAAGAGGAACGATGTATATGGAACGGTCAAATATAGAACTTGTAGTTCCCAACAAATTCACTTGGGGTGAATTCTCCTCTTTCTCTTTCTGCTTCTTCTTGGTTTTCTCACCGACTAATAGATCTTCTCCCTGCTTACTCTGGCTGTCAACCTCCTTTCCTTTTGAGGATTCTCCTATTTCTAATACTATTTTCCTTGTCTCTTCTATTCTAAAATTTGGGTTGGCTTCTCCGTACCAAGCTGCCCCTTGGTACCATGCTGTATCGTCACTCGGAACGGTCGAAATGTGCTATTGGATGTCTATCCTTGCTTCCTCTAACTTTTTTAATGCCTCAAGATGGGCCAAATCTTCCCACAAATACTTGATTTCTTCATCTTTCTCGTCATCATCATTGACAGGGGGAGGAATTTCTTCTTCATGGACGATAAAGATTGGGAAGTTATCAAAATCATCGTCAATTAAATTCTGAATAAGGTCGTTAATCAACAACCCCTCCTGACCAGATGACAAATCTGCAACCGACTTCAATTATGTTGTGGAGACTATAAATTTGGTGGGATCAAAACCTTTCGACCCTCTTTTAACGGCGTTCACATTTTGCTGATTGGCATGATTCGATAGAGGGTTGGTGGTAACATTTGATTTTTGAACAGCAGTTGGTGGGAAAATCACCTTGTTGTCTATCAAATCTTGGATCTTGTGCCGAAGCCTCATGCAGTTATTGGTTAAGTGACCGTGCCCCTGGTGAAAGGAATAGTACTGGGTTGGATTATATCAGGGTGGAAAAGGATTTGGTGGCAGCGTCGATTCCAAAGATTTGAGAAGGCCTTTCTCAATAAGACTATTAAGGACAGTGGAAAGCGAGACTCCCAAATAAATAAATGTTCTTCTTGAAGTTCTTCACTGACTAGATTGTTCGGGTTTTAGGTTTAAGATGTTTACTTCAAAAACCAGATCATTGGAAATGTTGACGAAGTTTTTATTGACTCATTTAGGGTCATTAGTGTTTGGTTTCCTTACCCTTCAACTTGATTTTGCACTTTCTATTGCCCCTAATTGAATGAAACTTTCCGCATTAACTCCCATGTCAAGCAACTGTTCAAAGGTGATTGAAGGACTTCTTAGCATCTTTACGACCTTAGTTCTCCCTTCGTTAGATTGAGTCTCGTTCCCAATAGATAAACTCAACAAATCATTGACTTGAGCTTGAAGTTGCTGACATTGAGCTTGGTTTTGGATTTGCTGGGCCTGTAAGAGTTAGATTTATCTTTGGCATTGAGTCTGAATCCTAGCTTGGTTGTTCACTACTATACTAATCCCGTCTAATGTTCATCGTAGGTCTATAATTGCCCTCATCATATCAGCCATGATCAATTTTGGGTCTGCCATCGAGAATATAGAATTTAACTGTTCTACCCTTCTAAGCCTTTTTTTGGAGTTCAAGCCTAAGTGGGTATAGGTTCTTCTCTACACGAAGCTATTATCCCAGGTCTCTGAACTGAAAGGATTCATGTAAACTGGAAGACTCATTAGTCGGGCCTAAACTCGAAATAGCTCACTCTTGATGATGAATCGGGAGGACGAGAACTAGTCCTAATCGAGGTACTAACTATACAAACAAAAGCATCCAT
Source organism: Heliamphora exappendiculata (assembly GCA_034768845.1). Classification (NCBI taxonomy): domain Eukaryota; kingdom Viridiplantae; phylum Streptophyta; class Magnoliopsida; order Ericales; family Sarraceniaceae; genus Heliamphora; species Heliamphora exappendiculata. The sequence continues at coordinate 8,141 of JAOTRH010048017.1, read as the reverse complement.
AAAAGAAAATCACATAACCGTAAAAGATTTATTGATCCTAAAAGAAAGGGTTCTAAGAAACTATATGCACATGAAAAGGCTTGTAGGTCTTTACATAGTGTACCTTCTAAATAGAGTCAAGAATATGCCTCCTAATGCCAGAAATGGTGCAAGGCATGGTTAAACGGTACGCAATAACTTTTTTTTACCACACATATGGAAGCATGTGGCCAAAAAGCTTGTTGGCTTCCCCAACATAGCCTTGAGACAACAAACTAACCGGGGAATTAGGTAGGTGGAGCGTGGGTTTGAGAACCAAGCACACAAATATGCGAATGTAAATGCGAATACCAATGAAAAGTTTACAATAAGAACCATTGGCATTCAAGTTAAGCCCTCTTATGCTTTTTTTGAAAAAACCAGTCCCCAGCAAAGTCGTCAGAAAAATTGCTGACATTGTTTTCGTGGGGAGACGGTGCACCGGATATATAGAGTGTTTAGAAAAACGTTCTTTTCTTTTCAAAACAAGAAAATCCAAGGTGCATATTTTTTTTTTGGTGAAGAGAGATGCACCGGATATCAATTGTTTTTAGAAAAACATTCTTTTCTTTTCAAATAAGAAAATCCAAGATATCTGAGCATTCTTTTTAAAAAATGGAGTCGCCACTTAGTTTTTGAGAAAAGTCTAGAAAAACAAAAAGAAGGTTGTGGGTCTTTTAAAAATGTAACCAGAGAAAAAGATGGTTCAGGGGCTAAGGTATGAAAAGGAAAGGTGTTAGGCACCATTTTCGCTCAACTACGAGGTTACCCTATACTTTGTCAATATTGATTCTTGCTGCAAACTTTTTAAAGGTAACACATACAAAATAGGAGGTTAAAGAGAGTTCAAACACAAGCAAGCAAAGAAACAAAATTCTAACTATGATTCCTAGGGTCATGCAACTTGGTTTTTATTTCTAGATATGTCACACGTACCGTTTGAGCGAAGCAAAGCGAAAAGCATGCGAATGAGTGATAAAATGAGCAAATAAAGGACTAAGGGTCAAGCAATAGTGTTTTTACCCCTAACATGTTATAATCAGGCTATGCAGAATAAACAGAGGAGACTACAACAACATACTTAAGCTACTGGATATGCAGCAATGTCATGGCCGTAGCAAGAAATGTTGCGACCGTGACAAAAATGGTCACAAAACATGCGAACGTGACAAATGTAAGGTCACCGCAAAGAACGAAATAAAAGAAGCTTACAGCCGTGACAACTAAACATCACGGCCATGGATTTTAAGGATACTAAAGGGGTATGGACATCGCACAAGGCTTAAAATAGGTTCAAATAAATATGATACACATGACAGAGACTAGAACCTATTGGTTTTAGGTTAGATCCACCATTCTTCATCCTCTATACAAACAATATCTCTAAAACAGAATGTATAGGATATCAAAATAAACAACAGAATACTTAAAACACATTTTCATGTCACTGGTCTCACCAAACCTCACGGCCGTAGAAAAGGATATGGCGACCGTAACAAATATGAAGCAAAAGATACGACCGTCATGCTTGTAGATCTACAAAACAGAGAGAAACGGGGTATACATAATGGAGACCATAGCCCATTTAATCTAGGCTAGATCTACCATCCATTTCCCATCAAGAACATGGACTATGATACATAATATGCAGAATAGAATAAATAGAAGCAAGGAGAGCTCAAGGAACCCCCAAAATCAAATCTAGGGCTTAGGTTTTGTTTCTAGAACGAGAAGGAGAAGAAAGAAATGAGTTGGAAAATCCAAAATTAAACATAAATCCAAAATCTAGGGCTTAGGGCTTAGGGTTTGTTTTCTGCTTAGTAAAGAAAGAAAATGTACACATAAACCCAAATTTTCATCTAACGCCTCAATACTCTCCCATAAATCATATGATAATTATTTCCATGCATAATCAAGCACATAATTGTTATCAACAATCAACACGTGATAAAATTTTAATTCTTTTTCAAAATTAAACATTTTTCTATAGCCCACCATAAGACTCACAATAGGTTTTAATTAATCCTCAAAATGAAATTTCGTCCTCGAAATTCCACCAACCACGGGTAGTCTCCAAAACAAGACTCCGCAAGGTCGCCCAACAACATAGATTCCAACGTATCTTATATCACAGAATGACACACCACGATACAAACACATTCCCGAGAAATGAATATTGAAACAGACTGCTTCCGTGAAAAGGGTCTCTCTAAAACTAAGGTTATCCAAATATCGTCAGACCAAAGTCCACTCACACCAAGGCATCGAGACATAACTCACACTAAATGAGACCAACTCAAAACGAACAATTGCATAACACAAAATTATTTCACAACTGCACTGATTTCAAACACTCCCCACTCTTTGTTTGTAAGAACTAAGATTCCCACTTGGACTGCCACCACTTAGCTCATTCTCATCTCAAAACACACACCATGATTACTCCCGTAAGCCAAAACACACATTTGCAAAATTTATCATCCTTTACAAGGGATCACAACCATCATACCCAACTCTTGTTCAAACCCTCATGATCGACTGATGATTACAAAACTTTAAACCACATCACCGCTCTACATTTGTCAGTAACAGTACCACTAATGCCGAAGAGACGCTCATTCCCGAGCAGAGACAACAAACATCCTGTTCTAGAGAAGGGATCTCACTCAGATCATAGAAAACTCTAAAAAACACATTTTCTTCCCACGATTTAAACAGTCCATCTAAACCTTCGCCCTCTACCAATCTTCAGCCCACAAACCACAAATTCTCACTTCGCAGACTCACTAGGTGTCACGTTACCATCAAGACCTAGGTTCCATGCAACTAGGGTTACCACCCTAGCATTATAGCCATCAATATTAAGACCGCCACATGAGTTTCATGAGCCACTTAGGCTAAACATGTCACACAGGCCACACAGATACCCAATTCGCATGGCTAACAGTGCCACAAAGGCAAAACATTCAATAGGTGCATACTTACCTACACGAACCCATCCGCATCACACGCTACATTATCGTGCATATACGTAACCCAACATTTTACAATGAAACCTCTGACTCTTAAGTTGTCATTCAACCTGAAATCAATCATAAACAACCTCGTTTGGCATTGCCTCACACTTATAACGCGTACATCTGCCCCTTGTATTCACAATAGTCCATACTTAGATGGTTATTAAACTCCAGGCAGTCATCAACCATCTTGTTTATCCATACATGATCCTGAAATCCCTCATCAATGCCACTCAATCCATCCATACCTTTCCCACTCGATATTTGAACCCAAATTCGCCTCTTATACTTAACGGATTCCTTTTTACACCCCACTCACTGAGGCACTAGTCCACCCAAGACTAAGCACTAAAGAACCACGTAACTCAATTCGCATACCATTACATTGTTCTTCCAATGTTTACACTCAAACACTTAATTCTTCCACGTATTCACACTAAGTTGTCAAGCAACATCGCCAAAATTAACGGGATCACAATGTCTCTAAATTTCTCATACATAGAGTCTAAACATCCCTACGAGAGAATTCCTTCTCTACTTAGACAAGACATTCATGCTCCAATCTAGACAAACAAGCTCGCTATAAAAGGCCACATTAACGGAAGACTTTCGAAGTTAAATTCCTTGTGATTCATATCTAGAACACATCCTCTTAGTAATTCTCTGCCCATTTGTACTCAACTTGCATCTTTACCACAAACGAAAATCGAATACCAACTCCACGAGAGCTACATAGTTCAAATGACAAATAAACGCAAACTGATACTCAAGAACCCACAATGTGAACAATTCGATCACAAAAACTTCAACAAGGATCTCACTCAAACAAGAGCTAAGGATGTCAACATTCCCGTACAAATCAGAATATATCTCAGGAAACATCACCCGAACACTCGGACTCACAGGATAGAGCAAACAAATCTTTTAGGAAGCTTCAAGAAATCAGTCATACACTCTTACAATCACAGTGGTATACATATTCAAAGCACAGCCAAAAGGACCAAAAAGGAGGGTACAAGGTTTATGGGGATTTTAATCTTCCCAAAAATTGCCAATCAAGAATCATTCAAAGGTCCCTGCATTTACCTTCAACAAAGAAAAAACAACTCACACCTAACAACCAACTACAAGGTAGCTCTCCTTCTAGAGAAATTAAGCGTCAACAAGAGACTCTCATTCAACACCACTACCTCCTAGGGTAACCATTAATACTTAATTTAGGAGAATACTAACCACCTGTCCTTAAAATAACATCGAATATCATAATATAAATGTTATCGACCCCCAATCACAATGAGTATACCACTCGTCACACTTGATTCTCAAACTCAGTCCCCACTTATGCACATCGAACACCATTAACTTCTTTATACCCCAAACGACGCGTCTCGCATGACCACAAGTTCATCACCGGGTATCCATAAAGACACAACACTACACATTCACATTATCCCAAAGCTTCTCCTTACAAGGTTGCGCTACCCTAACACGACTCCAAACAGGTAAACAACAGCCACGCTATAGTCTCGAGCTCACGGCTCTGGCACACCCATGAAAGAAAACGTAAATCACTCAATCGAGAATGCCCAACTACGAGACTTTCCATCCAGAGTCACCCATTACTCTCACAACTATACGAATACCACGAACACTCTGTTGTTCGAGCATAAGAACGACTATACGCAACTTGGATCAAATGAATTTTGCCTGCCAACCCTTGGCCAATCTGTACCACTCTATAGTTCACCCTTAAGGGTAGACAACACAACCACATCTAGGCCTTAGGCCAGGATACAAACCACCACCATCCTTTCAAGGGACATCCTACCCATCGACGAGCCATCCTAAAACAACCGAGCTGACTACACCAGCAACATCTGTCATGGGCCCTTCAAGTTTCATGTACTCAACACTTGCGCGAGGAGCACCCATGGTGGCCACGTCGTCATGCACGAAAGATTGGATGCTACCCGCATAATCTCCTAATCATGAGAACAATAATCAAAATCACAAGCCTTCACTCCCGTGAAATTCCCAAATAACCTATAATTGTCGCACACCAAAACTGTAACCAAAAATCGACACACATCCTGATATATATATATATATATATCAATATATATATATATATATATATATACACACACACACACACACACACCACTTCATTGTTAACCCATCGACAACATCTCTAATCCACACATCCGTAATTCAACTCCCAACACTCAATAAGGAACATAACTTAGCAACGTGCTACGAAAAAGACATAAGAGTTATCAAACAAGCTCTAAAAGCTATCAGGCACCACTATGACTACCAATAACACCCTACAGGGTAAGGGGCACCCCCAAAACCATTTAAGTTCAGAATTTCAAAACACCCTAGGCTAGTGATTATTACGCTCACATCCATTATGTTGTCGTCCATACCCATTCCCGAGTACACGGCTCAAGGCATAGCTTGGCTCATGATGTACATAATTCTCAACACGTCTAAAATCACATCACATAATTCAATCACAACAGATAACCTTCGAGGGGTTTTAAACACCCTACCATACCTAATCATAAGGCTATCGGTAACACAACTCACCTTCGGCTAATACTACACCATACGACACATTCTCAACAAAAGTTCAAACCATTATTCATGTCTCAATAGCACCGAGACAGAACCTTAATAATATGGGGGTACAACAAGAAATCTAACTAATGCTAATACCAACTCGTGCAGTTATCATATCATACAAGAAAATTATATTACGCGTACAAGCGATCAACACTCAACTCATGAGTTCAAACCCACAGCAGCTAACAAGCCCAAGCCGCACACCCACGGCCCACAACATAACCAGACCCTGGTCCCGCCATAATCTTGAAGGCATAACGTCTAGATGAGCGAAATCATAAGTATCATTATCATGAAAGTCCACTTAACTTCTTCCTTTCAAAAGATATCCACCGTTTTTCTTCTAACACTCAACATTCTAAAACCACTTAAACACACTAGTTATTATTAAGTCACATCATGCCAACACATATTCATATATCCACATACTGGGGAGAACCCATAGGAATCACACACCAAGTCGGGTAACTCGTTTGGATTTCTCATTAGATTGGATGTCGGCCAAATGCCTTTCTAACTCAAATTCCAAACTAGTCGTCCGGTTGCCCAAAGGCAAAACATATCATCCTAAAAGTCCAACATCCATGCTCAAATACCACATAACATGCAAATGTCAAGTATATCCATGATATTTCATGCTAACACATCAATACATGAATGTCATACATCAATGCAAGCTCTCACGCAATGGATCCACCACTCTCACGGTTCTTAGGTATTCGAATCTAAAGCTATGATACCAATCTATCACAACCCCAACTCTGAGGTACGTGAACCAACCCCAACGAACTAACCCAAAAAACTTTTAAAAAAAAAAAGAGATTTCAAACTTTAAAACCTCGTAGAACTCTTTAAAGAAACCATTTAAATAAAGGAAACTGAACCCCACAAAAAGATTTCTTGAACCTAAAATGTCAAAAAAGTGTTCCAACAGGCTAACGATCGATTGGTCTTGTGTAGACAACAACAATCGAGAGTAGGGTTTGACCAATCGATAGACCGATCAATCAGTCCATTGATCAATCTAACCTTGAACCCTTTTTCAACGTTTATTTTCCAAACCCAACTTTTCGTACTCTAACCACATCTTCAAATGTTGAAAGTCTCAATGGTTTCACATATAGAATCTTGTAAAACAAACAATAATAAACCCAACACAATACCTAGTAGTCTCACATGCATACAATTCATGAATACGTGTGGCCTTATAACAAGGGTTACACTAACTTGAATACAACCATCCAAATATTCAAAAGAAATACATTCATAACCTTAATTTGCAAAAGATGACATGAAAGATATGTTATTCTACCAACGACTAAAAAAGGGTCTCAAGACCACCATCTCTACTCCATAGCTTTCTTTCCGTTATCATCTGAAATGTTGTAAATAACATGAGCCGAGACTCGTAGAAAATAAACTATAAATGAATCAATGCATAATATGCGAGGATGATTATGTGAATGCACAACAATTTTAAGCTCTAAACCAAGTTCACTTTTCTAGTAAATCTTCATTCACATAACCTGTTTCCTTTTCTTACCACAAAAGAAATGAGCACACGTCGTAATTAATCTTTCAGTTCCGTTATCTCAAACCTAACACGGTTCCTATAACTCCCCATTTCAATTCCTTTCATTTCATTTCCAAACCACAACCCTTATCAAGGTTTCTCAATTCTCACATTCATCAATTACGTCAAATGGTCTTACTAATCTGATTTCATTCATTGATTTAATTAAGTACTAAAGTCGAATGACGCCTATAGACCCATGTATATTTATCACCACCGGGTCACACGAGACTTAATAGATAAATACCCATTCTATAGCCCGATACGAAAAGCACACATTTTTTATTTCTCTCAAAAACATCGATGGGTGGGCCGCTCAAGAGCACGTTTTTACAGAGATTAAGCCGAAGGAAGAACATACCTTACATTGTGCAAGTTTTCGATCTTTCACTGAGGAGCAACTCGTGCCCAAACTTAAATATCCAATCCATTCACAAGGTATTATAATTAAGTCATTCACATTTTAAGCCAACGCAAGCCCAACCGTCAACCCGATTCCTCTTGTCAAACCCAACACCCTTAAGGTTTCCATTATCAATAATTTTAATATCTTTATCATTAATGTATTTGAGTTAATATAGTTCAAACCCAATTTTTGCATCTCATGCCATCACACACGCTCAACAATTTACATAATTTATTCAAAATTCTCAACAAACTCAAATATTTCCAAAATATATATATTCGAACAAAAATAGTTAAAACCCAAATTCAATATTTGAAATTATTGCTCACATTCATCAAATCCATAGGATTTATTCAAAACTCTCAACCCATTACTTCATCATTTTTGCATATTATCAATGTTCATGAAAAATTAATATACCAATAGGTTAACACAACTCTTAATTTATCCAAAATTCAATTATTTTCATTATTTGAGTCCATCAACTCAACCCCCCCCC
>JAOTRH010048006.1:0-19598 GCA_034768845.1 Heliamphora exappendiculata | reverse complement strand
TGTACTAATAACACCTTGGGTTTACTCATGAATATTATAATTTGAATGTTGCTCATATGTTTGCTTCCTCATGCAGTTTAATCTTAATATCATATATTTTGCCGATAAAAGTGGCCATTATATTTACTCTGGCAATAATGATAATTTCTGTAAGGTAACTTTTTTAAATTGTGATAATAAAATTGTATCTTGCAAAGTGTTTTGGTTGCTCTACACAATTTTACTTGTATTGGCTTTATTTGAGTCACAAATGGAAGCGTAAGGGTTGTGTTAAATTTGAGTAATTTTGAACAATAGAAGTTAATTTACTGTTCTATGGATCTATGGGTCAATGGCATTGCTTTTGGGAATATTTTGGATTAGTTTAATTTACTTCAAATTTATGTCAATGTTAACATCGATTTTATGCCCCTTTTACTCGAGAAGACTTTGGGAACACTGATTTTTTGTTTTCATGCTTCTAGAATTTATTCAATGCTGTAGCTAATTCTTGCATTAGCCTTCAAAATAAGAACATTCATTTTAATGTTCTTACCGCTGATTGCGAGAAAAGAATCTTCCTGTTCTTTCAGGTAAACGATTGGCCTTGCTTTATTATTTTTAGTGATGAAGGATTATATGCTCAGGTATATTCTAAGACGGTATATTTGTAATTTTGGTTAATAATTGAGATGTTTTACAATTTTTATAGTGTCTATTTAGTTTTGTTTATATATATTTGTATTTTTTTGTATAATAGATATTGCTTCGGTAGGAGTTCGGCTTATGCTTGTTGACATAGGAGGTTTTCAAAATATAAAACAAACAAGTCAAAGTGGTTTGCAAGCAAAAATTCAGGTAATTTGTGCAAAAATCTTTTAATGTTATTTTCTCTTACATATTCTTTTTCTTAGTTACTATTCTTTATTTGTTTGCTTTCGCTATGTTTAATTTTTATTATAATTTCTATAATTACATATAGAATATTGCAAATGAAATTTATGAAAAAGTGCTACATAAATAAAGTGAGATTTTTTTTTTATTTTTTGTTTTGTAACAGGTTACTCGGTGGAAGATGGCATTGTTCATTTGAAGTAATCAAGTTATTTTACTGAGTGGCGTAGTAATAAGTTTGTAATTGATTTAATATTTGTAATGTTTTTAATTTTTGTTGTGTTAATGGATAATATTTATGATTTTATATTCTTGATGAATGCGATTGATTGTAATTTATTTATTGGATTTAATTTTTATTTATGAATTAGACGGGTTTTATATTATTTAAATGTAATTTTTAATATTTTATTGTAATTTAATAGATTCATATGTTTGGATATTTTTGTTTGGTACAAAAAATTAGAAAAATTTATTATTTATTAATTTTAAATAGTTATTTGTGACTTTTTTGTCGCAAATAACCAATTTTTTTAAATTTTAAAAGAGTATTTGAGATGGCAAAGTGGCCGACGCAAGAACTATAAGAGGCGACAGTTTACCGACGCAAAAAGTGTTTCTTTTGCGATGGTATTAGTAGCCGCCGCAAAAGAAATCATGTTTTTAACGTTTTTGCGACTTTTTTTAGGCTGTCTCAAAAAGTTAATTTTGCCGATGCAAATCTATTTGAAACGGTAATTTTTGACGCAAATGTTTTTTTGTGACAATTAATTGACTTTTTGCGACGAATTACTCAGACGCAAAAGTTCATTTTTTTAGTAGTGCATTACTTTAGTTATTGGCGTTGTTACCGCCACTACTTTTGTTATCGTTTTTGCCGCCACCATTTTTCTCCAATTTCATTTCCACTACCACTCTTTTGTTGTTGCTCATCAGTGTTACCACCACTACTCCCATGTATTATTGCTACTACTTTTATCATAATTGTTGTTGTTATTGTCAACACTCCCACAACTACTGTTGTCTCTATTACCACGATCATTGCCATCATTACAACACTATTACTATTGTTGCTATTTCCCTTCTCGTTGCTGTCGCTTCTACTATTACTACTTGCACCTCCTCCGCTACCACAGGTGTTGTCATCGTACGCTTTTATTTTTTGTAAATTAATTCTAGTCTTTTGGTGTAAAATATTTTAGAGTAAATTATACTGATCTTCCTTGAGATTTACCAAAGTATCAATTACCTCCCGTGTGGTTTTGAAATGTCACTAACTTTATATCTGGTTTTTGAAATGTCACTAACCTCCCATCTGATTTAGTTTTTGCATCAAATTAATCTAACCATTAATATTTTTGTTAACTTTAACAGAAAAACAGTTTAAAAATAAAATAAAAAATAAAAAATTGTTTTTTAATTATTTTGTGTTTGAAATATTTTATTATTATAATTAAAAAATATTTTTTATTTTATTTTTATTTTTTATTATAAAAATAGTGTTACTATTTTTTAGAAAAAATAAAAATAAAAATAAAAAATTATTTTCTAATTATTTTTTGTGTTTGAAACATTTTGTTATTATAATTAGAAAATATTTTTTTTTATTTTTATTTTTTATTAAAAAAACAGTGTTGCTGTTTTTTAGAAAAAATAAAAATAATAAAAAAACTGTTTTCTAATTATTTTTTGTGGTTGAAATATTTTATTATTATAATTAGAAAATATTATTTATTTATTAAAAAACAGTGTTACTTTAATTAAAAATAATAAAATAATATTTTTAATTATAATAATAAAATGTTTCAAACACAAACAAATAATTAGAAAATAATTTTTTATTATTTTTTAAAAATTTTAAACAGTATTTTCGTTAAAATTAACGAAAATATTGACGATTTAACTAATTTGATGCAAAAACTAAACTAGATGTGAGGCTAATAACATTTCAAAAATCACAAAAAAATAATTAATATTTTGATAAAACTCAAAAAAGCTCAGTGTAATTTACCTTTTTAAAAACTATCTTTACTTTGTTATACATATGTATTATTATAATAAGAATATTTGAGATCTATCAAGCAAATATCTTGTTTCGGATAAATTTTAAAAACTTTTCTTATTTTTGTCTTTTTTAAGTTTTATTTTGGCTAATTTTTTTTACTTTTTCGAATTGTCTTGATAAAGATAAATTAAAAAATAAAAAACGTTAAATAAAAAATAAAAAGAATTCACAAAAAAAAAAAAAAAATCAAATTTGGAATGTTGGCTTATTTTGATATGAATATAAATGTAAACTATTGGCTTATTTTGGTATTAATCAAAATTTGTTATTTTTTCGACTCATCTCGATAAAAAGAGTTCAAAAATATAATAATTTGACTAAATAATAAAAAAAATTTATTAAAAATAAAAATAAATAAAATAGAATAAGTAAATTAATAAGCAATTATCCCAAACGAGACGAAAGTCTATATTGAGATATAAAATTTTGTAAAAAGATATGTTTAAAATTATTTAAAACCACTTTAAATAAAATAACGTTTTAGTTTTTAAATCACTTTAAAATGATACTAAATTAATATTTTTATTTATATTTAACATAAAGCAAAAAGTGAATTACTATATGGGGTCAAAATGAGTTGTACAAAATACGAGGGAAAAAGGAGGAGAGTAAGACTTTCAAATGAAAAATTTGACCGGTTATGATTTTATATTGCTAAAGGGACAAACTAACTAGTAGTTTGGATTGTGCCACAATAGTAAGCATGTCAAATGGACCGGTTCACTCGGCCCAAATAGCATTATTCTTTTATGTATATCCCTTTTAGTAAATTAAGAAAGAGGAAAGAAATCGTGTTTAAAAAATTACACTTTTATCTATTTTAATGTATTGAAAATCATTTGTTAGTACAAGAGTTTTTTAATTTAATTTTAATGATTTTTATAATTTATTTTATAAGAATAAATAGATTTAAAATGATAATATTTTATATTTTTAAAATGAAAGTGTTAACACATTTTGAACAATTAAAGTTGACACCTTAACCAAAAAAGAATGACTTCTATCTCAAAAGGTTCAAACACTTAAGTATTCATTGAGTAGAATATTTTGTGTTGATCTTAATTGAAAATTAAATCAAACATTTTTAAGACAAAATATACTTGAAACTTATCAAGTATGTCAACACCCATTGATCAAATGGTTTGACATCCTAACTGTTTTTCAAGTTGATATTCAGGTACCAAAAAGTTAGTGTCAACACAAACTAGTTTTGTGTCAACACAAAAGTACCGAAGTGTCTAGGACTCTTTTTGAGTCGACACACACCAGATTTGTGTCGACACAAAAGTGATCCTCACTTTTAGTTTTCGAAAGTTTGGGTCGACACCAATGGAAATTGTGTCGACACAAAACAACCAAGACCTCCTGCAGATTTTTGGTGTCGACCTCAAGACAAATCGTGTCGACCCAAAAGTCTCGAGCCTGCCTGCAGAATTTTGGTGTCGACCCCAAGAAGATTTGTGTCGACACAAAACAACTGAAGCTGACTGCAGAATTTTAGTGTCGACTCCAAAGCACATTTGTGTCGACACAAAAGTACTGAAACTTCATGCAGAGATTTAGTGTCGACACCAGAGGCAAGTTGAGTTGACACAAAGTTGTTCCTCCGGATGCTGAAGTTTCAAACGAGTAGACACCAGATTCATTTGTGTTGACCCCAGATCGTTGGAAAGTAAAGTGTAAAATTTGTGTCGACCTCTCAAAAGATTTGTGTCTGCCCAACCACTTGAAGAACCCTGCCCTATAGACTTTGTGTCGACACTAAAGCTATTTGTGTCGACCCTAACGACAAAAATTCAAAATACGGCAGATCTCAACGGTTGAATTTTTGGCATTTATTTTCCCCACCTACCTCCAACGATCAAGAACTCACAAAAACTTATATAAAGAGTTACTTCTCAGCATTTAAGAAGGTTGGAGACTTGCATTTACTGTTCCATTAATCAAATCTATCTAAGAAATCATCAAGCTCACATTTATTGCTGCAACTCCTGTTCTTGTTCCTCATCTCTCTTTACCTTTTCATTTATTGTAAATCAATCTTGTAAAGAGAGTGAGTGTTCTTCATTTATTACATCTCATTTATTGTAATCAAGGGTGAGTCACCCTTTAACCTTTGAGTGAGTGAGTGAAACTCATTAAAGAAGAGTTCAAGAGAGGTTAGAAAAAAACAGAGGCTTGTTTCATAAGATTTTCTTGAAGCTGTATAAGACTTGTGAATGTGTCCGTAAACATTCAAATAACTCAAGGGGAATCTTGAAACTTGTAAAGACTTGGAATACGCCCGGAAGTATTTTAAATAGTAAAAATATTCAATGGAGATCTTGAGAAGTGGACGTAGACTATGATAAAGCCGAACCACTATAAATCGCTGGTGTCTAATTTTTTTCTCTATCCCTCATCTTTTAATATTTGGATTGCTTATATATTTGCCTATCTTATTTTATTGTAATATTAAAAAGTTTTTGAAATTTTTTTAAAAATTACTATTTAATTTTTAAATATCCAATTTATCCCCCCTCTTGGATTGCCTTGATCCAACATCATTAAATATAAGTTTCAAAATTCTCTCGACATTTACATACTCTAATGACTTTCAATATATTGGAACATAAAAATATATCATTTTCACGACAAAAGAATAAAAAAGAGATACAATGGTTACAGATTCTGGTACTAATAAAAAGTTTGTAAGATTCATCGAATATACCACATCTAGAAAAAGAACAAATGGGTCTCTTCACCAAACCCGAAGGACCTCAAAAAGATTAGAAGATAGCTTTTTTTCCAATAGAATCAACAATGGCATACGAATGAATAAGTAATAACGTGCTGGTGGTGAATGACTTTATGCTTTTTGAGGGATAACCTCAATTAATTCAATGGTGGCTGGGAAGAATCCCACTTTTAATGAATTGTAACTCTTCCATTTTAAATTAGGAATTCATTCATGACATGTCCTAGAATCTCTAAAGTTAGCTGCGTCCTTGTAAGCATAGGAAAGTTTAGTTGTTGGACCTAATGGGAAATGAATTAATTAAGGATAGAATATGTCCTCTAGGTCCTTATTAATTGTGTGTTTTCTTGTAGTAGTATAACCAAATTAGGTAGGTCTAGTAAAAACAAATTTCATGAGATCTAGGGCAGGTGGTTTCCATTGAAACAATCATATATCGAAAAAAAATCTAGAGGCCGGTGAGTCGAGAATTTTTATGATTTTGATCTATGAATTTAAAATTCGGTTCCACAGCTGAGAGCAAAAATAACATTATTCCGGACTCACCCTCAAAAATATATTTAGTATTCAAAAATTACATAAATTTGAATTAAATAAGGTTTTAAACTCTAAAAGCTATTGAATTGGTCATAAGAAACACCTAATTCTACCCTAATTAAACGGAAGTAATCACAAGTTTGCGAAGAACAGATTTATGTTTGATGCAGAAAAGAATAATTGGTTTTCAGTGCAAAAATGTGATGAAAATTTGTTAAGCTTCACACAAAATTGAACCATCTAGGCATGTACAAATGGAGAAAGCATTTTCACTATTATAGTATTGCACTCTGGTGGTATTGTCGGAGTCATGTGCACCGTTAATCATTACATAATTTATATGTTCAACATGATGAGAGTTTTTGAAGGCTTCTTAACTTGTGTTTGGACATGAATTTGTGGAATGATTTACTAAGGAAAAAGAAAATCATAAGAAAATCAACTTATTCTTCACTACTTTTTCTTATCATTTTTCCTCTACAAATCCCAAATACTAGGAATCTTTCATATACCACCATTTTTGCAATTTCTAACGTTAAAATGACAAGAAAACCAAGCAAATCAATTTACATTTTTCACTATATCATCTTCTTATCTTTTCCTCCACAAATCTTGCATCCAAATGATGCCATATATCAAGGGATGTTTTTTTCCCCATACAGTCATTATATGGGAACAAATAATAAACTAGGCATTTGACCCAATAATATCAACGTGTGGAGAGTTGAAATTTTGTCAAAGTACAAAATAATGAGAATGGTGCGTATGGCGAATAGGGTTAAGGATTATCAGCACTCTCTCTCTCAAATTATATGTTTTTTTTGTTCTTAATGTATTAAAGATCGTTAGATATGATTTGAGATTTTTATATATTTCAACAATTTTCAATGTATTAGAACAGTAAGTGTTCGAAAATATGTAGACTTTTTTTGCAAATACGATCAATAAAATAATAAACACATGAACTGAACTTACAAACTGAATGAATTTAATGACAAAAATAGATCAAGATTAGCATTTGACGCTATGTTCTTAAGCAGATTCGTTCCCGTTATAGTGTTCATGGTGTTACGGAAGTCAATCTCCTAAGATACAATGATCTGAATCCCACAAAAGAATAACTGCAATCGATGAGTTTGGTGAACCAAGTAATATTTTGTACTTTTATTACACAGACTTTGACATGAACTATGCAAAAGAATACCATGTAAATTCTAAAAGAGAAATTCGATATATACAAAGGTACACGTAGCTATCTAGAATAGTCTCACGAAACGATGAGACACACTTAAAATGATAACTATTCAATTACATGCAGTCTCAACATCGTGAGACAAATATCGTTTATTTAGAGTATGGCTTCTCTCCAGTCCAATGAAGGACCGGAGAGACAAAGTTTTATTTTTTATGTAAAAAATGGACACATTTTGATAATTTGGTCCGTTTATTTTATTGTTAAAAGCATTGTAAAAATTCAAGTTGGTCGAATATCGGTAACTGTCTTAACAAATTACATGTGTTAATAAAATAAATAATAAAATAAAAAACACAATTTTTTTTATTAACATAAACATGATTTTTTAAGTCAATTACTTATATTTGATCAAAATCAACATAATTTTTTACAGTAATAATATATACGTTTAGAACAATAAAAATTAATTTAATTTTTATAGTAATAATATATATATATATTTAAAATAATAAAATAAATCGTTCAAAATATCAAGGGGATCCATTTTGAACCAAAAAAAAAAAAAAGAAAGAAAGAAAACTGGACGTCTCCTGTCCAAATTAAGACGGGAGAGAAGTTGCTCTCTTTATTTAAAAGCTGTTCCATGAACATTATAGCTAGAGCAAAATCTCAGCGACCATGCATGTAGAAATCTCAGATAACTTACAGAGAACTATATGCATGCATGTATGTATAGTTGTACATTCAATCTTTAGGAGTATCAGTGGCTGGTTTAACGGGGGAAAAAAAAAAGAGAGTATCAATCTTCTCTTGGATGGAAATTAAATATTTTTTTGCGTTCACATTTGAAGCTTATAAATCTGTATATGATCAATCCTTTTCACCGTGAAAAAAAAAAAGCACAAAGAAAAGATAAAATGAAGGAACCAACCTTATGAACAAGAAATGAAATAGAAATTGCCGTCAAATTAATTTCTAGGTGACCTTCTCTCTTATCCTATACGCCGAGCGGCCGAGCCCCTTCATCTTCTCAATTCAGAGGAAGTCGAAGTTCCTTCTCAGCCTCGAAAGACGGAAGGCGATATCGAGTTGCCCATGTTTGGCAAAGGAGATAGCGCGTCACCATATCTATACAGCGGCCGAGGAGAGAAGAAAAAAGTCGCTGAATTCGGCGTGAACAGCGGCATATCAGCCAAGAACTGATTCGACATCGCACCGAACGCCGGAGAAAACGAAGACGAAGACGATCTGTAAACGGCGCCGCCTCCGCCGCCGCCAAGATTCTCATCTGTTAGAACAGAACCTGACACGTTATTGTCCTGAACAACCTTATAATCACGATTCGTTTCGTAATTATTAATCCTATTAACTTGTTTAGAAAACAAACCGTGGTTTCGAGGTTGACGAGGTCCGGGAGCTTCCCTGTCGGGCCGCGAGAGACCCGTGAGTTTCTGCACCAGGGCCATGAAATCACGAGGCTTCGTGTGGATGACCTTGGGAGAATGGGCGTAAATGATTACAGGCTGCTGGTGGTGCTGATGATGAAGATCCGCCGTGGGGTTCGGCTTTTTCGGGGCGGAGATGAGGCCGGACACGGAGGAAGACGACGGCGAATAGGGTAAAGACGGTTTCTGGATGACGTGGGAGTCTTTCTTGATCCGCAATGGAGTCGGACGCGGACCGTTGATCACCCTTTTTTCCTGTTCTTCGCCATGAAACTTTGCAGGTTTCATGTTTCAAATTTCAACACCAATTCACAACAGAGAAAGCTTCGTCTATGATCCAAAACAAAGAAACGGAGGATCGGAAGGAAAGAGAGAATTGATAAAGGGTGGAGACGAATTAATTAATATATAGGAGATGGAGCTGCAATTTCTGACCGATGACAAATTTAAGATTTGGGGGATTGTTTCGGACTTTGGAGGCAATTGTGGGTGTTAACTGTGAGGGTACAGATGGAAAATTATTAAGTATTCACGGATAGCACGCGATATTATTTATTTAATATTTTTATAAATAAAAATATTTAATATATATTTATTGAATTTATTTTTATTGTCAAATTATTTAATAAAAATAAAATTATATTATTCTATGTAAAGTGTTTTTTAAATAATAACACCCCATTAATAATGTTATATAATGCTGCCGAACTACAAGATAATTACTTGGTACTTGGTATATAGAGGAGATCGCGGTCCTTGCTAGATTGGGTCACAACAAGGTGCGTTGTAAGTTTAAAATTATTTTAGTGAAATTCTAAAATTTAATTAGAATAGTTTATTATGTTTAATTCATCGAGTAGATAATTTTTATAAAAAATTAAATTAATCAAATATTATTAATCATATGATACAGATATATTTGTTTGACAGTTCATTTTAAAAATATTATAAGTTAAATAGTTTTTTCAAAACAAACATACTATAGATAAATAGATAGTTATTCGTAATTAATCTAATTTTTTACGAAAATTACCCTCTCGATGAGTTTAAATAATAAATAATTTTAATTAAATTTAAAATTCTGAGTAAAATAATTTCAGACTCATAATGCAGCACCCACTCGCATAGTGACCCCAAATCCGTGGTGAGATGATACCAAATTTGTTTTGTTTTGTTTTTTTTTTTCTATTTTTCCATGCGCTTTTGTCGGCTGCCGTCGAGGGCGTAGTAGGCGGTGATTAATTAGTGAGGGATGAATATAAATTTTTAAGTATTATTAATTTTAATAAAATTAATTCAGATAAAATTTTGTCTAAATTTTAATTGAATCAAAAAAATAAATTTGTAGTTTTTATATCAAGATTTTCATAAAATGAATCTTGTTTTAATGTTATAAACCTTTTGGTCATTTTTCTCAATTTTTTTTTTTTACAACTTCAACGTGTCAATGGAAGTTGAGAAATACGAAACACCTTCCAGGGAGCCTAAAAATTGAGGAATACTATTATTAATTAATTTGAGTTTATATATATTTTTATGATTGGATTTATTTATTATGTGAAGTTCGCAAGATTTGTTATTTATGTAAAAAAATGAAATTAGTTCGATATCGATAGTCATGTGATCGGAAAAATATTTTTAATTATTTTTTTAATATTACTTTTACCATTTATTCATTTATAAATAGTAATCTAATTACATAACTACGAAATTCGGACTAACTTTAATATTTGTATAGATAACAAATTCAGCAAACTTTACGTAACAAATTAATCTGATTATAAATATATATCTAAGAGCGGAGTTATTTCAAAAAACAACAATGTGTTATTCATAAATAAAAAAAAAGAACATAACTAGCACCCTGATCCATAGCTCATGACATAGACTGAAGGGCACACATTGGCAAGTGGGATTTACCTCGGTCTCATTGCATGTCTTCAAAATTTTTGGACGGTATTCACAACCAAAGTCACCTTTTTTTAAAGATAAAAACAATTTGTTTAAGAACTGAACAATGTCATATTAACTTAATTTTCTATATAAATAATTTGTTGAAAATAATGAATTTAATTGGCCATTATTTTAAAATTGATTTATGAATTTAATTGACAATTTAATTGATCATTCAATTCGTAATTGAATTTCAAAAATTAATACCATTCATTTGAGTAATTGAATTCTCTATTCATTTCTTATAACCTTCCATATGAGAACTTTTATATAAGATTTCTCCTGGTATTATAATGATGAATGACAGAACAGAGAAGATGTGAGCGAGCTCAGAATACAAGAGGAAAGAGAGAGAGAGAGAGAGAGAGAGAGAGAGAAAAAGCAGAATACAATTGTCTGTTGAGAGAGAGAGAAAGACAAACAAGGTACGTTCGAGTAGCAGATCTTTGGTGGTGTTCCAACGTTCGGGTCAACCGTTTTATCCTGAGAGAGTGACGCCGGTGAAGAAACCTACAACATACTCGGTAGACGGTGAATCATTTTTAAGAAAACTGTATTTGCAGGACTCGGTTTGCATATTCTGTTTATATTATTTTTGCAATTTCGTTCTTTGTAAATTCTGTTTATTGTAATATTTGAAAGTTAATAAAAATATATTTTCTGAATCACCGAACATGTATTTTGTGGCGTTATATTTCTCAAACATAATTTATGCAGTTGAAAATTTTCTATAAGAGAGAACATAAAATCAAAAATAGTAGTAGTATAGAAAAAGACGACAGCGATAGCAATGGTCATAAAAATAGTAGAAGTATAATGGTGGATTACGGGACTCAGATCAATAGGTCACGAAAGTTTAAGGTTCAAAATAAAATGCTAACAAAGATGTGGAGTTCTAACATACTAAGATTTTGAATAAAATAGTGATTCAAATAATAAAAAAATATATGTGGGACACAATAGCCCACTAAAACAACTATTTATATACAAGTTAGTTAAAAGTCATCTACTCTATCAAAAAAAACATTAAATCTTAACTAGATATAAAAGATAAAGTATTCTATAAGGATAGTGGTAAGGGGTCCTAAGACACAATAAAGTCCTCACTAGCCTCTAATTTTATCGAATACTTGAAAATGTTAAAAATAATGTCAACCGATAGTTCGATGAATGGTAAGTATACATAATAGAATATAGTAGTTTTAAACTATGATATTCAAAATATCTATAAGTAAAACATAATTATGATATATGATGAACAATATAAAATCACATGTTAATATAAAAATTCTTGTCTTCTTTTTGTCAAGTCCTTATTTTCATTAAATATAGTTTGTAAATAAATTCACTAAATTTCAAAACTAGTGACGAGTAACCAAAATATCAAATCTCATCGTAAAAATAATTAATACCATAATGGTGATAACAATATGATCATGCATAATATGTCAGTACTATAAATAAAATAAATATTTAGTCAACATATAAAAATGCTCGAGTCTTTTCTCTAAAACAATCCAGTTCAAGTTAGCTAACAATTTCAATACTATTCTTTAAATCGTTAAGCACTAGATTCACCGTGAAAATATAATTAGGCTTTTTTTCCTAGCGAGTAGAGTCATGTATGTAAAGAGCGTGTCCTATGAACTGTTACCATGGTGGAAAATAGAATCTCTTAGGTTGCATCACAAAAAGGTATATAAAAATTTTTATTTATCATTTGAATGTATCAAAAATAATTTTTATATTATCACAATTTATATATTTGTATTAAAAAGAATTTTAAAAATTTTGTTTTGTTTTTGAAAGACCATTTGGGGAAATGAGTGATTTAAAAAAATACATCGCATGCTAAATCACTTACCTGGAATCCATATAATATATAATTTCCAATAATAATGACAACATATAACTCGAATGCCAATCTAAATTATGCAAACATAAAGATCTAATATTAATTAAGACAAACTCAAATAATATTTAAATACTACGTGAACCCTATTAAGATTTCATTCGTATAATTTTTCTTAAATATTTATTTAGTTTTTAAAAATATTTAGTTTTTTAAATTAATTTATAATATCAAATCTAATTAAGTCCATTAGTTCCCTGAAATTACATTCAAATAATAATAAATTAAAATATAAAAATAATTGAATTAAGTTTTGTCGTTGATATTTATTGAATAACTATTAGAATTAATTTAAACTTAATTAATTTTATTATTATTCTTTCCACTTAAATTAGATTAATATTTTAATATAAGAATCTAAGTAAAATAATTTTAAATATATTATAAGCTTTGAAAAAAATATAAGAATATATTGCTTTGTAGAATATTAAATGTTTTTTCTATTAAACAAAATCCGATATGGGTATAATATGCCACATTAGATCAACCCTAAGACGAAACTTTATTATAGGGTACTAGAAGAATATAAATGTTATCACAATGTATAAAGACTAATTTATCATGTCTTTTGTTTTGTTATTATTATTATTATTATTATTATTATTATTATTATTATTAGTTGTTATTGTTGTTGTTATTATTATTATTTATTTATTATTGATGAAATTTAATTTATATTTAATAAATAATGTTTAATGTCAATAAGATTCAAGTCTAGATTCAAATAACAACGAGCTAAAATATTATAAAAGTTACATTAAGTTGTTGTTGTGGATTTTATTGAATAACATATTTTTGTCAACTCACTGTAGGAAAAGACGATGGCGATGGGAATGAATCTTATTGGATGATTGGGATTATGAAAATGAAATGAAAAAGATGATGGCAATGAATACGATTAACCGAGCAAAGGTTTGAATTTGACTGAGAATTTAGAAAATATTAAAAATAGAAAAGACAATATGAATGTAATTGAAAGTTGGGCTCGGCGTATATAATAATTAGGAAGATAAGAAACTTTAGGTTCAGGATGTTTTATCTTCGTCACGGTGCTCATCAGCAAACACTAGACAATTACTAATGTAAATTGAAAGGAAACAAAATTATTGTAACAATGCAAGTAAATTATTTCATTAACTTAATAATTTAAATAAAAAATTTAAGAATATGAATTACAATGTTTTAAGTTTAAATTATTAGTAATAGATTACAAGTTTTTATATATACGTGTTTACATAAAAAATTAAATTTTCTACCGAGGATGCTATTTTGTTTTTTATTTAAATGTCTATTGATTTTTACGAGGCTTGGTAGAAGGTAATTCTATATTCAGGATGTCATATGAAATATTTTGAAGGATTATAAGTGACAACAATTAAAGACTTGCATAGCTGTTAATTGAAGTTATAACTAAAGATACTTGACATCGTTGGAGCATTAATATTTGTTTAAAGTAGTTGTAAGAAGAAAAATGATTTTTACTGGTGTTTATTAAGTCCCAGGAAAAATAGAAAAACTGCCACAAAAGCCATTGCTAACACTTGTAGTGGTATTTTTGTAAAACGCCGAGAAAGACGGCGTTGGGAATACTCACCGCATTTAATAAACATGGGTAAAGGTTGCGGCTGATTATTAGTGGCATTTGTTAAACGTCGTTAAAAAAGGCCATTAAGAGTAGGAATAGCAATGGGGCGAGTTTTAGGCGGGGTGTGTTCTCCTGCCCAACTCCGTTTATTAGCGGGGCAGGGTCAGAAAAAAATAGTCGAGAAAATAACAGGAACGGGGTGGGGGCGAGAGCGTAACGAAAAATATATTTTTTATTTTAAAAGAAATTAATACTAATAATAATGATATAATAAGATATTAAAATAATAATATTGATCAATAATTATAATTAAAAATAAAAATAATAAAAAATACAAGTAAAAAAATAAAAATAAGTATAATATTTTTGTATTTTAGTTCTATTACATTGTTAAAAAATAAAATTTATATATATATTTATATATTAAATCTATTTAATTGGAGGTGGAGCGATATAAAATGGGACGGACGTTGCAAATACCGTTCCATACCCGTTACTTAACGAGTGCGGGAAAAACTTGCATAAAGCAAGGTGAGGAAAGCAGGGCGGGACGGGACGGGACGGGACAAGTACGAGTATAATTGTCATCCCAAACTAGCAGTGATTTTTTGTCATCGATAAAGATTTACTGACGTTTATTTAAATGTTGAATAAATATTTGGTTAGAATAATAAGCGTCGCTAAAAGTTAATGATAAACGTCATTTATTTAAGTTATTAGCGGCGTTTATTTACAAATGCCACTAAATATTTATATTTTTGCAGGATTTATTTACACGCTGGAATTAACCTATTAATTTCTAAATGGCTATTATTTTATTTTTCCTATGCTGTCAAATTGTCACCAATAATAGTATCGCAACACACATACTACATTTTATATTTAAATACCATTTTAACCCGTTTGCAATACAATCAATGCTTATGTAATATTAACCGCTTATGTAATATTAACCTCTTATATTTAATAAACATTCAATTGCAAGATTATATTAAATGATATAATATATAATTTTTGGAGTTCATTCATAATAAGTTCACAAATCTCCTTTCACAATACCTGAAAAAAAAAATACAATATTCCAAAAGATACTAAATGAGTCAGAATATACACTTATAAAATATCGTACATTAATCCAGATGTCATAAAAATAAATAATGCAACACAAGATCTAAAATTATAACGCATTCCTGTGCGAAGTTTCTGCTACAAGTACGTGTATATCCTATAAACTTAAAATTGGATAATAAAGTAATATAAGTACTAATAACACAATATATATTAAGAATTAGACCAAAATAAAAGAAGAATTAAACAACTATACTTTAGTATTGAGACTAACTTGCACCATTTTGCAATTTTTTTCTCTTTTTTTTTTGGTCGTGACTGTAATCAAAATAGATATAATGAATAATTAAATAAAAAAATATAAATATAAATACTTCAAATAACATCAATGCTATAAGAAGTTGCGAAAAGAACATCATCGTTTTACTTCAATCCCTATAAACATGCATTGTTGAGTACTTCGATATTGCAAAGTTTTGGTATTTTAAAATTTTTCATTACTAGGATAGCAACTAGGTAAATAAATTGTTAATATATTGTACAGAGTACTATTTTACGGTGGGTATCATGTTGTGTCGTATCATATCATGTTCGTGTTAGAAACATCTTAATACTAATAAATGTCTATTTAACTAAACGTGTTATTTATCATAATACTAGCATTAACTACTTATAAACGGGTTAATTAATATATTTACAACTTGTTTAATAACCTATTTAACAAATTATTTAATAATAAATAATGATTAATATACTAAAAAAGAGATATTAAAATGTAAATCAAAAACACATTCTAGGTATAAAAAAAAAAAAAAAAAACACCTCTCATAATCCGAGAGGTTAGGAGGAACCAAATTAAAAGAAGCACAATAACACAAACGTCTGAAAAAAGACATAACAAAAAACACAAAATAAACATACACCTTGAATTAAAGGCTCTACTCAAGATTACCAAATATCTTTTTTCTGAACAGTCGAGAGATTTCTAATCTTTTCATCTAACTTTATCTTACTCTCATACCTAAAGACTGAATTTGATTTATTTTTATCTTTAAATTTAACCTTATTAGTTTCATTGTTAAGGGAATGAGATATCAAATTAGACTCTTTTCGAGGAGGAATTATATGAATGACTTCTTTATTATTTCGCTCCTCCTCAATGATATCTTCTTCAGAAAAAATGTCGAAGACATTTGAAGATTTTAGAGTATCGGAAGTGAAAGCCTCAATATGCTTTTTAGGAGGTTGAGTGACAAGTTTCCCTCGAGAAGTTTGATTAACAATTTTTTTTTCTTTTTTCACATCGACCCAATTATTTCTAGCATTCTTGTTAATATTCTCTTCTTTTGTCCTCCAAATATGTTTAGAAGTTTCACGTTTTTTTTTGCATTTAAACAATTCTTGAAAGTATGACCAAATATATCACATTTAGAACATTTTTGGGAAATTCAAGAGGTTTCAATTCGAACAACATAACGTTCTTCATATATTAAATTTATAGGAAAAGATTTCAGAATATCTTTGTTAATATGTATCTTATTGCAAATCCAGACAAAAGTTTACTTAATAAGAGTGAGTTGGTTTGTCTACATAAAAAAATTTACTAATAATACTTGAAAAATATCTCATTTTTTCTTCGGTGTACAATTCAAGAGACACACTATATAAATTAACCCATAACGGCACACTTAAAAAATCACTTTTGGAGAGAGATATCTCCGATTCTCATTTTTTCATTACGATATATCACCTCCCAAAGTGGTAAGGGTCATTTTCAACAATCTCATCAAGAACTCCATCATTCTTAAATTTGAAAGTAAAGTATCAATTTTTAATTGATACAACATTTTCAACAGTAACTTTTTATATTTTTTCTGCTTTAACATAATGGAAAGATATCATCTTTTTTTTTAAAATAACCACCCAAAGAATGGTAAAAAAGGCCAAGCTTGGAGATAGCTAAAGGAATAGCATACAATTTTTCAACCATTGAGTCTACATCATACTTTTTTATTTTATATTTTAATTTAGTAATTGATCTTTTTTCACAAACTATAAATGCCCAAGAAGAGAGTATAGTCTCCTTACCCATATTTGCTCCCTTCTTGTTAAACTCTAGTTGTGAAAAAATTAACAATGTATAATTTAAAATTTGAACCATCTTTACAGTCATATTATTACAAGTTTTCTCCCCCGTCCTCCTCCTCCCCCTCCCCCCTCCAAAGGAAATAGAAAATGAAAACGGAATGCCATATTCCCGCCCCACTCCTTTGTTTGGGATCATTGCATTAAGCTTTTGCTTGTGTTTGGAAACCTAGTTGGTAAGTGGTTTTTTTTTTTTTTTTTGTCTTTTCCAATTTTATTTCTACTTTTAATATAATTTTTTTTATTTTTTCAATTCTTCACAATTAGAGCAATTCAAGAACTATGCATATTTGGTCTGAAGTTTAAGAATTCCACTAAAAAGGTTTTAAAAATTCCAGTTAAAGGTCTTTAAGTACTTTTTTCCGTAAAATAATAACTTTTTTTTTTTTTAACTTTTGACTAGTTTGTTCTTTTTTGTGAAACTCTCCTAAGGGGAAAAATCTAAAAAGTATATCTATTTTAATTAGCAGTGAAATTTCTTTACTGAAAACAATAAAAAATTATATTAAAAAAATCCCAAACAGAGGTAATGGTCTGGTCCTTAAAAAATTATATGTTGGTAACAAGTTGTATTTTATTCTTCCCACTTTCTTCCATACCATTACTTTTAGCTTAGAAAAACAATTCCAATACATGGTTTCCCAAAATCATCTCCCAAATTTAGAGAAGGTATACTAACTTTTTTTCACCACTTTTTTTTAGAAAAAAGCCTTACATACATCCAAAATGCTCTTAATTTTTTTTTTTTTTGAGTAAAATAACTATAATACCCTTAATTAAAAAAGTTAATTATAGTCCTAAATTTTTTTTAAAAAAAATGTCATTATCCCAATCAATACATTTTAAAAGAAAAAAGTAAATACATTAAAAAAAATTTTAAAAATAAAAATATCCTAAATAAATTATCCCAAATAACTTAATACTTTTTTTAGAAACGCAACTTTTTAAAAGTCAAACCTTTTAAACATCCGGTAACAAAAGCTAAGCAACTTATTGCTTATTCAGCAACTCTGTATCTACTGATATTGGGCTGATGTAGAATTTATTTCTCAAATCACGGGCTTACCAATTCGTAAGACTGAGCTTGGGTTTAAGTTGGGCCTTCCTTTACGAATAGTCCAAATAACGGACTTAAAAACAAAAATCTAGTATCCCAAGAAAATTCAAATGCTCTTTCACTTGACTACTGACTAAGCCATGTTTGGGATAATTGCTTATTGGTTTATTTTACTTGTCTTATTTTCATTTTTAGTAATTTTTTTTATTATTTAATCAAATTATTATATTTTTCGACTCCTCTTATCGAGATGAACAAAAAAAGTAAATCTTTTTATCAAAATATAAAAAGTTTTAAAAAGACAAAAAAAAGTCAAAATAAGCAAATAAGTCAAATTTTATGTTTATTTATTTTCATTTTTAATAAAAAAAATCATCTTTCGATCAAAAAATTGATCGAAAGATATAAAAAGTTTACTAAATATAAAAATAAGCAAAAAATAAGAAAATTAGCCCAAAAACAGGGCCTAAGGTTGTGCTTGAATCTTGATCTATATAAAGATGCCATTGGTATGGTTTTTATAAGCTAAACTTCTGACTTGTCAAAGATTTTTTGAAAAAAAAAAAAAGAAAGGAAAAAGAATTGGAAGAAATATACAAATGTTTGAGTATCTTTTCACATTCATTTTCTTTTTATTTGATAAATAGTTTTTCTTTTGGATAAATTACATTGACCTAACATCAATCACTTCCTCTGTAGTTTCTTAAATGTCACTAACCTCTTATCTGGTTTAATTTTTGCATCAAATTAGTTTAACCGTCAATTTTTTATTAACTTTTAACGAAAATACTGTTTAAAAATTTAAAGAATAATAAAAAAATTGATGTTTCTAATTATTTTTTGTGTTTAAAACATTTTGCTATTATAATTAGAAAATATTTTTTATTTTATTTTTATTTTTTATTAAAAAAACAGTGTTACTGTTTTTTAGAAAAATTAAAAATAAAATAAAAAATGTTTTATAATTATAATAATAAAATGTTTCAAACACAAAAAATAATTAGAAATTAGTTTTTTTTTCTAAAA
>JAOTRH010047995.1:0-52807 GCA_034768845.1 Heliamphora exappendiculata | reverse complement strand
GGAGGGGGGAGTCGTTTGAAGGGTGACTTTGGGGTGAAAATGGTGATTTTGGAGAGGAGGAGGGGCAATTTCTATTAAATTTTAACAGAAATTTTAACAGTTTGGTGCAATTGATGTTAAAAGTTAAATCTCAAGGAGGTTAGCGTAATTTCAGAGATCACATGAGAGATCCCTGTAATAAACTTAAATTTCAGGGGAGATAAGTGTAATTACCCCTAATTGAATAGATGCATAATACAAACAAAAATAATAGAAATACAAAAATAACATATCATAAAAATATGTTTTATGAAAATAAAAATAAAAAACAAAATTAGAATAAATAGTTTAAAATAAAATAAAATTACCTTCAGGCTTTAATTTCGGAAGAGCCAATGAGAACTAGAAAAGAACCAAGTGGAACCAGCAACTGAGAAACTGGTAAGACGCGTGTCATGCATCGGCGACTCAGTGTTGCAAACCAAACGGTCCAAATCACAAATGCAATGAAGACTTAGAAGATTGAAGTTGATTATTTAAAGTTTAATTTCTAAACAGTAAGGAAACAGATAAGGTAAAGGGTGATTTTAGGGGAGGAGGAAGGGCGATTCCTATTAAATTTTAATAAAAATTTTAATAATTTGGTGCAATTGATGTTAAAAGTTAAATCTCATGAAAGGTTAGCGTAATTTTAGAAATCACAAGAGAGTTCCTTATAATAAGCTTAAATCTCAGGAAAGGTAAGTATAATTACCCCTAATTGAATAGATGCATAATACAAACAAAAACAATAGAAATACAAAAATAACATATCATAAAAATATGTTTTATGAAAACAAAAATAAAAAAAAATTAGGATAAATAGTTTAAAATAAAATAAAATTACTTTCAGGCTTTAGTTTCGAAAGAGCCAATGAGAACTGGAAAAGAACCAAGTGGAGGCGACAACTGAGAAACTGGTAAGATGCGTGTCATGCATCGGCGACTCGGTGTTGCAAACCAAATGGTCAAAATCACAAATGTAATGAAGACTTAGAAGATTGAACTTGATTATTTAAAGTCTAATTCTTAAACAGTTCGGTTGATACTTGATTCAATTGAAGAATGAAATCAATGAATGAAGATGAAGCTCAAAGGCGTCGTTTCGAAAGAGGCTATTAGGCTAGGAAGAGTTGTTACTAGAATGAGTTTTTAGGTTAGGAAAAAATTAATAAATTAAAATTGATAATGATGGGTTTGGGTTTGAATTTTTTTAGGAGGGTGCCCTATTAATTAATATAAATATATTGTTTTGGGCTTGTTTTTGGGTTTCTTTGGACTGAACCATTTGATTTTTTAAAATTTTTAATTTTATAATTTTATACAAAATCTAATAAAGGGTATTAGAGATTTTGGGATCTCATTTTTTTTTTTTATCAAAAATTGAGGGCCGCGGTTGCTTCATCTCATTAACAGAAGGGTTGGCCTTGCCAACCGGTCGTCACCTCCTCTCACCAACTCTCCACATAAGTTGTCACTAACCCCACTAGCCGACACCTCCTCCAACATTCCCTATCGAGCACCACTTCTATCCACCGTTGCCGCCATCATCGTCATCACCACGTACAGTAATAAATTTTAGTGCATTCGTCTATCTCTGTACACTACTTTCGATCATTAACGACCATCTTTATAAACTCTTTTCTTATCGAACTCTCTAATCTAACCACCATTGGTTGTTTTTGCTGAATCACCTCCGTCCATCATCGCCTATTGTCGCATCTGTTTACCATAGCCATCCTCACCTTCGAGCATGCCCTAACTTGGTCAAATTCCCTCTCTTGGGGGTACACTTACTTAATTGTTAAAAAATAAATTTTTTTAAAAACATAAATTATACAAAATATATTTTTTATTTTTATTTTTTTAAAGTAAATAAAAATATATCTTTTATTTACTATAAACAAAAAATAAAAAACTATAAAAAATACCAAATGAGCCTACATTTATTAATATAGAAAAATACGTATAAAAAAAATCTAATAAGTGTAAAAATCTACATATATTAACTTTTCAATAGAGATTATGGAGTCACACCATAATCCAATACGTGTAAAAAAATTAACAATTACATAAATTATACAAAATATAAGACACACTTAATAAACATCTTCTTCTTCATTTTTTTTTCTCTGTGCACGCGCTAAATCTCAAATCTTAACATATAAGTGATGAACTCTGTTATAAAAATCAACCAAAGTTCAATATTATTCACAAACTTACCATTAGAATAAATCATCCTACAAATTACGTAAATTAAAATACTGAACTTCACGGTTTTAAACAACTGAAAAAATTGAGTGCACATATTTTAATCATAAAATTAATTACAAATTATTAAAATATTGTCAGTAAAAACTAATTTTATTTTTATTTTTTGTACAAAATATAATTTTAATATTAAAACTTTACTAATTTATAATTATTACTTTTTTAGTTTAAATTTATACACGTATTCGAACTGTTATATCAGATTTTCCTAAACAAATTAGAAGAAAGAATCTAATTTAAACTGGACCTTGGTGGTATTTGGTGTTGCAAAAATAATAAATTATATTTTTTTGTTATTAATTTTAGTAATAAATTATAATTTTTTCAAACACTCATAGTTTTTAATTTAAATAATATTTTTTTTTATAAATTACTAATTTTGACTATAAAGTAACATTATTTATAAACACTCGGATCTTATACTATAAATTATAATAATTATTTTTTAACTAAAATTTATACAAAAAAAAGAAAAATTTAAATATTAATCATTTTTATGGTATCATAAGAAATTTAGTCCCACAATTTTTTTTAATAATTTTAGTCCTTTATCATTTAAAGTAATTTTTTAATGTTTAATTTACCCCCATTTAAAATATATCATTTTTATTTTCTAATTTATCCCATTTAAAATCTGGTCCATAAAATCTGCTTCTTTTCGATTTCAAATCTTTGGATTTAGAGAAAAACAATATTTGGATTTAGGAAGAACTCATTTCCGTTTTTTACTCAATTAACCCCATCAAGAACTTTGTTTTTCCTATTAAAAAAATTGTCATCGCTGCAATTTCTTTTTTCATCATTCTCATCATTATCTTCGTCGCCATTATCATCATCCCGAATTGGAGCAATTTTTCTGTTCTTGCAGAGATTGTGATTGACCGAATCGAGCTTGAGAGAGCCCAATGTGGAGGAAGGGATAGCACATCACCACCATCGACTAATGACCACCGGGCCCCTCCCCTAACGCTGCACGCCACGCTGCCGGGCACACCACCAGTGCCGACGCCAGTCGCCTTCCGCGCCATCGCCATTGCCGGCGACCCCAACGCACTCGGTACTGCGAGTTTATTAATGGTATCAGTTTGTATATATAGAGAACTGTTTATACATTTGTATAAAATAGAGAACTGTTTATACATTTGTATAAAATGTATCAGTTTATACATTTATATAAAATGTACCCAAAGTGTATCAGTTTATATATTTGTATAAAGTGTATCAGTTTATACATTTATATAAAATGTATCAGTTTTGCCTGAACTGTTCATGTATCAGTTTTGTATAAAATGTATCAGTTCATTAACAATGTATCAAATCTGTATCAGTTTTGTTTCATTTAAGGGATACGCCATATTTGGAAAGATTTTAAATTAGGATATATATATATATATGGATATATTACTTGATTTAAGGGATGTGAAAAAGTAGAATATTGAGGGTATTTTCGTCAGTTATTTATTATTGTATAGGACTAAATCTGTAAAAAAAACAGTTATAGAACTAAAACTTTGTTATCAGTTGATAATAGAATCTTTACTTAAATTTTTTTATAAAAAAAAAGTTTCAGCTGACACCCGCATTACCTAATAAGTTGTGCATTATGGCTCCATTTGTTTTGACGTAAAATATTTTTGGGTAAAATATTTTTCTTATCTTTCGTTGTTTGGTTGATAATATTTATGAA
This sequence comes from Heliamphora exappendiculata, assembly GCA_034768845.1. Classification (NCBI taxonomy): domain Eukaryota; kingdom Viridiplantae; phylum Streptophyta; class Magnoliopsida; order Ericales; family Sarraceniaceae; genus Heliamphora; species Heliamphora exappendiculata. The sequence goes on along the minus strand of JAOTRH010047995.1, from coordinate 48,831 downwards.
AAATATTTTTTTTAATAAAATATTTTACCTCATTGGACCAAATTTGGTTTTTAAAAAATTAACTTATAAGTTAATTTTAGAATTGAGTCTTTGCACACTTTGACCTAATTTATTCACTAAATTTTTTTTATTAAAAATGTTTTTTAAATATTAATTAAATACCAAAAAATACAAATAAAAAAAATTATTTTTATAAAATTATTTTATATATAAAATATTTTTAACAATAAAATATTTTACATCGAAATAAAAAGAGTGTAGGTATCAATCTAACCGTAAGATCAACTAATCAAATAAACGGAGTGTAGGTATCAATCTAACCGTAATATCAACTAATCAAGATTATGCCATGCAAATATATGATATGACGGCACTCCATTTGGAATAATTAATTAATTAATTATTTTATTTTATTTTTAATAATTTTTTTATTGTTTAATGAAATTAGTATATTTTTTAATTTTTTTATTAAGATGAATCAAAAAATTAAATTTTTTTTTATCAAAATATAAAAAATTTTAAAAAATAAAAAAAAATAAAAAAATTAAATTTTATATTATTTATTTTTATTAAACCTTTTATAATCTCCGATTATCTTTCTTTACTTCTCCTGTTAATCTAATTGAAACAATTCAAAAAAATAATACAATTTAATTAAAAGATAAATTTTTTTAAAAAAAAATAAAAAAAAAATAAAAAATAAAAAATAAGCTCAAATAGGGCCAGAGTCTGGTTAATATTTTAATAAAATAAAATAAAAATTTAATTTTTTGGCTTATTAGAATTTGAGTTCTGAAATCTGAATCCCCATATTCTACACGGACCCCACCCGGTGTCTCCCCTTTTGCGACAGCTCAGCCTTTTCTTTTGGCCCCAACCATTGGTCGTCGTTTAGCTTTTTAATTGGATCGATGGGTACGGACTGAAGATTATGCCTGAAATAATGTCACATTCCCCCCATCCTGTGTACGCATATTAATGCCACTCAGTTTCTACGGCCGTCTTTAGCAGAACTAGCAGATCTGCTGCTGCTGGGAAATCAAAACTTAACACCACTTGTGTAGAGAACCAAAATTAACCCCCATATGTTTTTATTATATTGTTATTTTTAATAATTAATAATTTATTTAAAATTAATTTTATAATTAAATTATATTTAAAATATTTTTACGTACGAGCAATTGTTAGTGTTATACATTTTAATTAAGATTGACAAACTATTCTTATTATAATCCTATTCTTAATATATATATATATATATATATATATATATATGTATGTATATATTTATTTGGCTATGCTGCTCTATCGATGAGACGATAGAATGAGAAGAGAATAATATAAACTCTACTCTTGCTCTTTAATTACCATTCCTAACCCTGGTAAAAAATTTGATGTGAATTGACAAAAACACATTAGTTAAGTTTATTTCACAAAACTAATTGACTTTGACATTATTTTGGAATCAATAATTGCAATTATATTGTTGATGCTCTTAGTAACCATGGTTCATTGTGCTTCTTGGGATGACCATTTTCTCCTTCTTGCTCCCTCCATTGTTTCTTCTGTCCTATATGTTCTGTATAAAGTTTTTCTGCTTTTGATATAAATTTGTGAAGATTGCTCCAACATTTTTCACTGTGGGGTTGTGTTCAAATGGGGGATAGGGACCGGTGAGTGACATTCTAAGTTTCGTTTGAATAGGGCCTTTATGGTGTTCGGATGGCGCCATCCTTAAGGCAAAAATTTTAGCAATTTTAGAGTTTTTTTTTTTAATTTTTTATGAAGGTTTATAAATAGGTGGTCCTATTGTTTTCCAGGGTTAAAGAGAAAGAAAGTGGAGGCACTTAATAGTCATGATTGGGAGATTTTAGAAAAAGAGAATATTAAAAGTAGCTCAATTTGAGTTCAAAGAGTGAGAGAGCATATAATTCTTAATGTTTATAACAACTTATCTTCTCCTCACTTGTGGACGTCAGCATGCTACTAAATCACATATATTTTTACGTTTTTGCTTTTATTTATTTATTTTTATTATTTTATATGAATTAAAACCAACGGTGTGTCCGATGGATAGAAAAAATAAAATAAAGAAAAGGTTTACTTGATTCTGCTTCGTTTTATTACATTTTAATTTTGACTATATGAATTAAATTCAAAGGTACACATATTATTTATTTTTAAATCACTCATAAACTGTGCGTGAACATTTGCTTAACCAGTTGCGTTCAGAAATTGGTGATTAAATTACAACAAGTTGTATCAGAGCTAATAGTTAATTAAATTCCAATGCTGTGAATTCACAATATGGTTAGATTTTTCAAACTCTACACTATTTGAATAAATTGGATAGATCGGAATAGATTGAGATTGATCGAACGTCATTAAAGATTGTCAGGAGCGATCGAGTACAATTAGAGATAGTTTGAGCTTTGTTTGACAAAGCTTGCAAATATTTGTTATTTTGACGAGTTCAAATTATGATGGACAGTCACCCACAAAGCTAGTGGTGTTAGAGTTCAGATTTCGTAATTAAGCTCTTTAACAACCACAACTCCACTTTGTGATAACAAAGGCCAAAACGAAGAAGAAAGAGTAGTGGGAGGAGATAACAAACTCAGCGAATAGTATGATTCAATTATATCTAGGGCACAACATTTTTCGAGAAGTCATCAATGAAAGTGATCCAATGAAATTATGGGTTAAGTTGAAAGCATATATATACAAGTTCAAGATATTGAAGAATTAATTGTCTTTAAAGAAAATGCTTTATGCATTTCAGATGATAGGAGAAGAAAATTTTATGGAACATTTTGACAAATTTAATAAGATACTAATAGAATTGGATTTTATTGACGCAAAAATTGAGAATAATGATAAAGCAATTCTCTTGTTGATCACATTGCCTCATCATATGGGGCATCTAATGGCAACATTAATGTTTGTAAAGATATTCTTGATTTAGATGAGATTATTGCACTCTTACATCTTATCTGATGTTGAAAAAGTGGGGGATTGATAAATTATTGGGAAAGGAAATCATGATTCAATCAAGTAGTTGACAAATTAGAGGGAGGAGGAGTTCAAGAAGAAGAATGGTCGCCCCAAGTTGAGAGGCTACAAAGTAATGTGCTATTATTGTGACAAAAAAAGCCATTTGAAGGGCAATTATCCAAAGTACAAGGTCGACATAGGAAAGAATAATCATTAGAGACGACAGTTATAATGGAATCTAACCATGAATGAGAAGATGTGCTCATAGTTACATTTGGTACATAGAAATTAGGTTAGAAATTAGTTTTTGGATGTTCATTCTGCATGTGTGCAGTCAGAGAATATTTTGCTTTGTATCAGTCACATATTGAGGGTACTATCAGGACAATTAATAATGCAATGAGCAGAGTTGGTGGTGTAGAAAAGTGCAATTTTGCATGTTTGATGAGACCATTTTAATCTTGACTAGGTTAGACATGTGTCGAATTTAAAAAATAATTTGATTTCTCTAGGGGTGCTAGATTTAATAGGCCCATGGTTCTCATCGAAAGGTGGGGTTCTTTGGGTTTCCAATGAAACATGGATGTGCATAGAAACAAATGATTGACAACTATATAGACTCGTAGGAAGTGTTATGATAGATGAAGTTACTGCCAAACATTAGATGAGTAATATAGGTACGCAATATATACAAAAAATGTGAGGATGATCAGGGCGAACAATTGTTATAGAGAAGTAAATGTAGTAGGCGCATGGGTACACGTTAGTGGTGAGGTCCTTTAGGTGTGCAAATAATCAAATCAGATGGTGTGTAGGATGCCAATAAGATACAACAACAATGGTTGTTAAATGTTCATAAAAAAGTGATGGAAAATAGACTAATACAACTGACACAGTGGAAATGCGTACACCTTGGCAAAAGCGAGTGTCCTTTGGTCTTAATTTATTTAGTAGTAGTGATCTCTCTAGATTTGTGCACACAAAGAGGAGAGGTGGAGTCACGTTATTCTACAAAGTAGTAAACTTTGTGGGGGCACCCGAGTAGGAGTGCTGGCTCCTTAGTGTAGAGGTGCGGCCACCTCAGTGTAGAGGTGCGGACCATGCTCTTTGAGTGTAGTAGTTCGATAATGACAATAGAATTGACATCGATACTGGTTATCTTCAGAATGATTTACAAAATTCAAGCTAAGGTGGAAGTTGTTGGGCTCGAGTGTGTCTTATATTTTATAGGGCTCGTATAATTATTTTTTTTGTCTTTATGTATTTGGGTTAAGATGAAATTATGAGCCTTGGAATCTTAAAGGGTTTTATAATTATATGGGCCTAAGGCATATGAAATTAGGATTTCTATGGTGTGCCTATAAATAGGACACTTGTGAGAGCTTTAGAAGAAGAGAATGAGAGAAAATAGAGAGTCTAACTAGTAGTGAAAATGAAGTGATTATACTATTTCACATACGATGTAGTGGATTATTTTATCTTCTGCTCATGACCTGCTCTGATACCAATTAAAAAAATATTTTTATGTATTAATTTGCACTAACTGATATATCAACAGAAATCACATAACAAAAATAATCAAAGACAAGAAGCACACAAATTTTAACGTAAAACCCCCAAATACGGGGAGAAAAGCCATGTAACTACTATCGGTTAAAGAAATAAGCACTAATAACAAGTTTTGGTTATAAGAGTCCTTAGAGTACTAAATTGAATCTACAACTTACGAACGTAATTTACTCTTGTTAAATCCACATACACCAAATCTTGCTTGTTTTTTGATATAATCCACCTTGGATTTTGAATTTTGAGAAACCACCCAAGATCTATAAGGAATTGATAAGGAGGTTGCAAATCAGCTGCTTGATGATCTTCTTGAAAGGCTCTCAATCTATTGGATTAGCAAACGACGAGTGAAAAAAGCTACAGCAACCCCTAACATTAAAAGAGAGACTGCTATAGTCAATATGCACACTAAAGTCTTACGGTCGCCCTAAATCTAAATAAATAAAAGGACCTTTATGAAACAGACCAATCGATCGATCTGGCCATCGATCGATCAATATCAACCTGTGTATCAAGCGGTCTTCATATGCTTGGACTATCTTTGAAGATCAATCGATCGGTCTAGTCACCGAATGATTAGTGATCTATTACAGTCAATCTCTTGATCAAGTAGCTTATGCATAGCTGCAGGAATGTTACAGACCAATTGATCGGTCTTGTAAGCAATCAATCAGTACTTCTCATATTGTGACATTTTTTTGAAACAAAAAATTCCAAAATCTAGGAACAAGTGTCATGAATAAAGTAACTTAAAGGAAATGAAAAAGAGCTTAATCAAAAATTAGGTTTGGTTGTAGACTAGTCAAAATTAATGAAAAAGGTTAAAAAACCTAATAATACTTTGTATTTTGTAAGCTTTTTTTTATTGTTAGTTCTAGGCAACCCATGAGGGGGTGAATTGGATCTTAAAAAATTAATAATAATTTTTAAAATTTTTTAAAAAATTATTTAATATAGTAAAAAAATATAGCAAAATAATCAAAAATTAAAGCAATGCAAATATTAAAGAGGTTAGGGATAGAGAGACTGAATTGGACACCAATGATTTATAGTGGAGGTTTCTTTCAAGCCTACGTCCACTACTCAAGTTTCTCCTTGAAAATTTTTACTATGTTGAATGCTTTACGGACACATTCAAAGTCTTTACAATTTCAAGACTTCGCTTGAGCTATCGAATATTTATGGGCACATTCAAAAGTCTATATGAGCTTCAAGATGATCATATGAAAACAATCCATTATTTTTCTTTAATTACTATTGAATTCTTCTTTGATAAGATTTATTTACTCATTTAAAGAATAAATGGTGACTCACCATTGAATACAATAAATAAAGTAATTAATGAAAAATACTAACTCTTTTTATAGAAATTAATTTATAATAAATGAAGAGAAAAAGAGAGATGAGGAACATAAGCTGGAGTTTCAGCAATAAATGATGGCTTGAGGATTTTGAGTTTGATTCAAGCAATAGAATAGTGATTGTAAGTTTTCAGAGAGATTAAATGCTGAGAAGTTACTCCTTATATAAGCTATTGTGCATCCATGACTGTTGGAGGTAGGTGAGGGCATTAAATGCAAACAAATCCAACTGTTGAAGTCTTTGCGAATTTGAATATGCGTCACAGGTGTCGACACAAAAGCCTTTAGTGTTGACACAAAATGTCTAGTATATGGATCTTCAAGTGATTGGGTTGACACAATTTTTCTGAGGTGTCGACACAAATTCTGTAATCTTCCTCACCAACACCACAGTGTCGACTCAAGTGAATTTTATGTCGACTCATTTGAACTTCAGCATCTGGAATAAGACCATTTGTGTCGGCACAAATTTTCTTGGTGTCGACACTAAACTTTTGTAGGAACTCTCGATATATTTGTGTCGACTCCTTTGGTCATTGGTGTTAATACCAAATTTCTTCAGGTTGGTTCGGAATATTTGTGTCGACGCATCTTCAATTTTGTGTCGATACCTAAAATTTACAGGTAGCCTCGGTTCTTTTGTGCCGACTCATTTGGTATTGTGTCGACTAAAAGTTTCGGATACCAAAAGTGATAAACCACTTTTGTGTCGATACAAAATTAATTTGTGTCGACTCATTTTGAGTCCAGAGAGCTTCGGCTCTTTTGTGTTGACACAAAATTAATTTGTGTCGACACTAACGTTTTTATACCTGAAAGCAACTTCATCAAACAATTACGATGTCAAAATTTTTTTTAAAAAGTGTTAACACACTTGATATGCTTCAAGTATTCTTTGCTTTTAAAGTGTTTGACTTAGTTTTCAACATGGGTTAACACAAAATATTTTTTTTCAAGAATGCTTAAGTGTTTTAATCATTTTGAGAGATAAGTTATTTCTTTTGGTTAAGAGTGTAAACTTATTAATTCAAAATGTGTCAACACTTTTTAAAAAAAATATATAAATATTATTATGTTAAAACTATTTATTCTTATAAAAAGAATTTATGATTCAAAATCAATATAAAAAGCTCTTGAGCTAACATTTACAATATAATGTGAAATCAAAGGGGTTTTGAAATGGAACATGCCTTTTTTTTTTCTAGTTCGTTATTGGACTCGATCATTCAATCTAGCCAATTTTAGATCTAAGATGGGCTCATTTGAATAATTTGAACCATTTCTTTTATTTTCACAGTTTATTGTGTTTGGATTTTTCACCATCCCCAAACGCAACGGAAGCAAACTATGCATACATCAAAGAGAAAATTACACAAGAATTTAAATGGTTTGGCACAAGCTCTTTATGTTTACGGGTGAGAGAGATAATTCATTATATATAATAGAGTATAAAATCATGAGACCAAAAAGACCAAAAAATTTGATACATAGAACTCGAGCCTTGAAAACAACCTTATTTTTTTGCTCAACGGGTAACTCCGGTGCTCTCAGTATTTTTCGTATCTCCCGACATCTCTACTCATTGAATCACTCTCCACACATTTACTAAATCTCATAAAATTCCTATTTGTAGGCTTACCCTAGAAACCTAGTCCCTAAATAATTAATAAATTCTACACATATGAGTCTTCTAATAGATTCATGACTCTACTCCAACTTAAATAGACGTAACCGAGACCCTAATTCTATGGGTACTACAAAATACAAGATACATGCCCAATAATCTCCATCTTGTTTGAATTTTACGAACTACACTGAAGAAAATTAGTGTTGATATTTATTTAGTAGTTGTTGTCATCGATATGTGACACTTGAATGCCAGTATGACCCACATTTCTATAGTGAATTACCCATTAGTTATATGTTGATGTGCCCGTTGTGACTCCACCTCTCTTTTTTGTGCATATATCCGAAGAGGTCACTACAACGAATTTAGATCGTCAATCTTCTACATTGATACCATTTGTTGAAATTTTTCACAATTTTCGAAAACAACGGAAGCACACAATGTACATACCAAGAAGAAGATTACACAAGGACTTAATGTGATTTTTTTACAACCTGTCTTTGTACACAGATAAAAGAAATAATTCACTATATTTTATAGAATGTATAATTATAAGACAAAAAACAGCAAAAAAAATCGATACTCAAAATTTGAGCCTTGAAACTAGTCTTGTTTATCCGCTCAAAGATCACCCTAATTGCGCTTAATAATTTTTTACATACCTCTCCCTACATTTGTTTCATTTGATTTATTCACAACACGTCTATTAGAATTCATAAGATTCCTATTTATAGGCTTATTCTACAAATCTTAGTCCCTATATATATAATTACCCATATATATAATTAATAAGCATTGCACGCCCGCGCGCACACACACACACATATACATATATATATATATATATATATATATGAGACTCTTAATAGATTTATAACTCCACTTAAGCTCAAATACACATAACTAAAATCTTAATTGTATAGGTTTGGTAAGATACAAGGCACGTATCCATCATATAAATTATTCATGTAAAAAATTAATTTGATCGAATATGGTTAAACGTCTTAACAAATAAATTATTTGTTCAAAAAATAAATAATAAATAAATGTTTTTTTGAAGAATACGGTGGTGTTTGGTATTGTTAAAATTAGTAATTTATAAATTATAATTTATAATAGAAATTATAAATATTTAATAAAAATTATAACTTGTAGATTGCAGTTTGTAATAAAAATTATAAATATTTAAAAAAAATTATAATTTATAATTAAAATTAATAATAAAAAATTAAAAATTATTAACAATAATTTTGAAAAAAGCTCCTAGATCATGAACAAATGGGTGACCCACGGTGAGAACACCAATAGAGATTAAATTCAGCCTGATAAAAAGCTAAGGTCGACAATATCCACCCTGCAGGATTACCCATACAGATCTCTTGTCGGTGGACAAACTTAATTTGGCATGTGGGTTGGTAATTATTGGAGATGAGCCGAGAGGGAGCTTTAAAATGGATTTCTGATGGTGAGATTGACACACAGAATTTGTTTCTACTGACACCTCGAAGTTCCCATGCAAATTCCCTGTTGATTGATCCATTTTTTTCCCCTGTAATTACCCAAGATTAGACTTGGTTCTCTTTAGAAGCTTCCATTTCTTGCAGGCTTTGGCAATAAACTAATCTCATCTTCCTGTGCATTAATTAATTAATTAAATTTCTTATAGGCATTCCAGAGATCTAGATTGATGTGCCCAATCAAAATGCTATTGCACCGCCTGGTGCACCTCCTCTACTTGCGTTTTTCACTGCCTTCGAAAACAAACCAAAATAGGGTATCCCAGTTTTAGTTGTTTTTCATTAGTAGGAAAGTATTTCTTCTCCAAGAACTGGCCCACAAGGGAATCCGAGTTGCTTAACAATGTCATCCCTGTTTAGCTAGTAACGTCAGATTCAATCATTTTAGATTTTGAAAACTCAGTTCCCCATTTAATTTGCTCTCACAAAGATCATCCTATTTTTGCTAATGTATTTTTCTTTAATTCTTTGAACTTTCCCACCAATACCTGGCTATTATGCTAGATATTTTCTCACAAAAAATAGTGAGAATCATAAAGACAGACATTGTGTAGATCGGAATAACCTGTGCCACTGCTTTGATTAAGACTTCATTTCTCGCTTGAGAGAGCAACTTCTCCCCCCACCCTTGGATGATTGCCCATATCCTATCCTTGATAGTTTTGAAAATCTACTTTTTCGATCTACTAGTCATTGAGGGAACCCTCAAATACTTTCCTTGGTCATCCACTACATTAACCTCAATGAAAACCTTGATATTCGATATGCGACTTGCCGTAGTATTTTTACTGAAAAATATGGCAAATTTGTCAAGATTTACTTGTTGCCCAAAAATTCCTTCATATGTTTATGATTGTTTGTGCTTCATCTGTGTTTTCCTTGCAAAATAGTAAGCTAGCGTCGGCAAAAACAGATGAGAGATCCTTGACCCCTGTCTGCAAATCCTCATGCCCTGAATAGCACCATCCACTTATGCTTTTCTCAGTCGAGCAAAGAGGCCTTCTGCACAGATAAGGAAGAGATAGGGAGATAAGGGAGATAAGGGGTCTCCTTGTCTTAGTCTTCGAGACGGTATGATAGCTGGGGAGGGTTGGCCATTTATTAGTATTTTGTATCTGACTATCGTAACACAATTCATAATGAGTTGAATAAAGTTCTCCTTAAACCCCAAAAGATACAACATATCCTGCAGGAAGGACCATTCTACCCAGCCATATGCTTTGCTCATGTCAAGCTTTATAGCCATGATCCATTCCTTGCCTGTCCTCTTGTTCTTCAGATGATGAAAAAGCTCAAAGGCAATCAATATGTTGTCCGTGATAAGTATGCCTGAGAGAAAGGCACTTTGGGATTCATAGATTACCTCATGTAAAACCTCCTTCAACCTGTTAGCAATGGTTTTGGCAACGATCTTGTAGATGACATTGCATAAGGAAATGGGTCGAAATTCACTCGCGCTCTGCGGGTATTTGTCCTTTCGAATTAGCACACTGAGAGTCTCATTAATTGGTTCTAGTACAAACAACGTTGGTCAAAGAAGTGGTTATAATAGCTCGTCAAATTGTACCTAAAATTAGAGCATTCTTTTTAATTTAGACTTAGGAATACTTCGTCACCATGCTAAGCTAATGTATCTAATAAATATATACATATGTCTTATGTGGCAATTTTACGTGCTATTCTATTTTAATATTATAATTGTAAATTTTACAGTAAAGATATAATGACTCACCTTTATTGGGTGGTAGCTAACAATTGCTTATTTTTGGTCTAAAAGGCCTAAAAAGCTTCATACTTTAGAGTTTTGTTTTTGTCTTTACCTAATTTTTTTATATTTTAGTTTAATTTTTTTATTTACCCCGTTTCTCTAGGCGAGATAAATATAAAAAGCACCCATTTTCAGGCCAAAGTAAAAAAGAAATTTACTAAAAACGAAAAAAGTCACAAAAAGTCAAAAAAAGTGTTGAGTTGACTTTTTTTGTCTATCTTATTTTTTAAAATTTTTTTGATTTCTCGTGTTGGAAGGAATCTAAAATATATACTCATTTTGGTTAACACAGAAGAATCCCTCACAAAATACCAAAACAAAAATGTATGAAAAAATCGAGTCCAAACGCACGCTTAAGTTGTTATTAATCGTAATAGTTAACACTTTTAATTAACTCTTATACCAAAAAATCAAAAATCGTAAAGTGACTAAAACAATCTTTTTAGTGATTTTTTTCAATATTATTGACTTTTTAATTTCTTATCACGAGAAAATTCTAAAAATTATGTATGTTTAAAATAATATTAAGAAATTCAATTAAATAAAACAAAAAAAAATCACTTAAACACCTTTAATAGCTTGTTTTTGTTTTATTGATGTTTTTCAATTTTATCCTAACCAAAATAGGGTTAATTTTGGTTTAATCGGGCATACGACTCCAGTAGCCGTTGGTTGGATTGTGGTTATTACAAATGTTGAATCTTGATATTTTTGAATTTTTATATGTCCAAAACTATGTGGCAAACGTCACATATTCCATCTTGATGTACATTCATGACTAAACAATTATTTATCAAATTTATATTGTCATAAAATTAAAAATGATTAAAAGTACATTCCAAACATAAATCTTTATATTGCTATTCATTTTACATCTTTTTATTAGAGAAATGATTCTCACTTTTTTTAAGATCACACAAAATATAGATCTAATGTCCATTTGCCCACTGTCTGTACGATCTTTAGTCTCCGCCGCAATTAATTTTTTCGTAACGTTCATACTTCTAGACCTTTCGAATCTTGCAATGGCCATCTAATCTCCAACAATCTCAAATAACACTATTTTAATACTTTTCCCACTCTAGATTCTCAACAGATGTTAGTAAAATGCCCTATTAGAAAATAATAATTTTGTAAAGGGATAAAATCTCACATTACCCGGTTATGAATTTTTAACTCATTTTATAAGGTGTGTTATACCCTCAATTCACCAAAAAACTTTTTTCTAAGAGAAAAAATAAAATCGTGTGTGCCCAAGTGGCGAAAAATAGACAATATTTTGGTACGGAATGCGGCAGAGGGGTGGTCCTTTTAATTGGCGCTGTGTGTGGAAACCCTAATTTTACCACATGAACTCACACGCTGGGGGCTAATGTAAGTGGATAGAATCCCACATTACCCGGATTGGGGCTCTTAACTCACCTTATAAGGTGTGTTACACCACCAACCGACAAAGAGGCATTTTTCTAAGAGAAAAAATAAAATCGTGTATGCCTATGTAGCAAAAATCGAACAATATATTGGTGCGGGATCCAGCAGAGTGGTGGTTCTTTCAATTGACACCGTCTGTGAAAATTCTAGTTCCACCACGTGGACCCACACACTAGGGGTAATGTAAAGGGATAGAATCTCGCATTACCCGGTTAGGGGCTCTCAACTCACCTTATAAGGTGTGTTACACCTTCAACCCATATAGAGATATTTTTTTAAGAGGAAAAACAAAATCGTGTGTGTTCAAGTGATGAAAATCGGACAATATCTTAGTGCGGGATTCAGTAGATGGGTGGTCCATTCAAATTTATAATTAAGATATTACATAATATTTGTAATTAAAATTATTTCCAACACCTAGTGTCAAAATGCCCCATTAGAAGATAACAATTTATAATTATGATATTATTTAATATTTGTATTTAAAACTATTTTCAACGCGTAGGACGATTTTATCTTCATTCGTATTGTAGAGTTCGGACATTAGAGATAAAGTGATTTTTAGTAAAGACTATTTTGTGACGGTCGACATTAATAGTTGACTCTAAAAGTGCATATTTAGTGACAAGAATTAGTTTGTTGTCACCTTTTTTTATATTTTTTATACAAGTTTGTTGTCACCTTAAACATTTGATTTTTATAGCTTTGTGTAATGATTTCTATGATGTCATAAGTATCTCGTTGCCAAATACTTGCCCCTGGAAATAAAATTTTGGCGCAAATGAATTATTATTTAAGATGTAATTGTGATGTTGTAACAACAGTCACATAAATTATAAAATTTGTGGCGAAATGCCTACCTTGTCACTCGTGCAAATTATTTGAAGTTTTGTTCTAACTGAAGCTATTGCATTGTTTGTTCCAATGGTAGCCTTTTATTATTAGTGACCATGTGTTTGTGAAAACGTAACAAATGTCACAAAAATTATAAAATGTGTAACCGAGCATCTATCTTGTTACTAAATCAACGACGAGTACATATTTAGTGACAACATTATACATTGTCACAAATTAAATACTTGTTAATTAGGAGACATTGATGATATATCTTACATTGTCACTAAAAGCCTATAGATTTGTTTTTATTGACGTCTAAATTGTCACAAAAAGTATGACATTAATAAAGTAGCAACAATATTGTCAGGGGATCAACAACGAAAATGTATGTTTAGTCATATTACAAAATATTTATAACGATGACTTGGATAGATAAGGAGATTAAGGTTACAAAAATACACGTAGGTAAAATAAAAGTACACAAAATTATTTTTTAAAATTAATCACTTCTTCGTTGCACAAAATAGACTATAAATTGGTCCCTAATTTATTCCAAATGGGCAATTGCTGAGTCTTTCGTTGCCAATCTTTGCAATTTCAACTAATTTTGAATATCCCTCGACGTTTCATAATCAGAACACAATATAATTTGGTATGAAATTAACAAAAGTTGTAATAGCTACGTATTCGATGACGGTTAAAAATGTATAATTATAATTTTATTGATTCCATAATTATATAAAATACGTTTGATTATCAATGAGTTCAATTAATAAAATTTAGAGTAAATTTCATTGACCACCTCTGAGATTTCTGACAAAAACAAAAACTCTCATTGTAGTTTCAAAAATTACACTAGCACTCCCATCAAGTTTGATTCTAACATCAAAGAGACCCCTCAACCGTTACAATTTTTGTTCAATTTAACGAAAATCACAAAACTGCCGTCCCCGCCCAAAACTACCACCCCCAAAACCAAAACCCTCGCCCCCCACCCCCAAATGTTGTCACGGCCATAACATTTTTTGCTAAGACCGTGAGTTTTGTGCATGATCAGTAGCTCAAATGTGGTGTTTAAGTCTCTTTTGCTTGTTCTGAACAGCCTGCTTACAGAATGATAGGGACATAAATATTATTGATGATCCTTATAATATTACTTATTTGTTTATTGTTTTTTTTACATATTTTTCACTTTGTTTTACTCAAACAATACGTGTAGCATATCTAAAAATAACAACCGAATTGCGTGATCCTAAGATCGTAGTCAGATTTTTATTTCATTATTTGTTTTTGTTTGAATTTTCTTTAACCTCTTATTCTGTATATGTTACCTTTAAAAAGTCTACAATAAGAACCAACATTGACAAAGTAAAGGCCAACCTTATAGTTTGATGAAGAGGGTGTCTAACACCTTCTCTTTTCAAACCCTAGCTCTTGAACTCTCTTTTCTTTGGTTACGCTTTTTTTAAAAGACTCACAACCTTCTTTTTATTCTTTTTGATTTTTGTCAAAAATCAAGTGACAACCTTATTTTTTAAAAATGATGCTCAGATATCTTGGACTTTTGTTTTGAAAAGAAATTATTTTTTAAAAAAAATAATAAGTATCCAGTGCATCCCTCACGCACTCTCTCAAAGCATTCGCGCCGGCGCGTTAGTCAACTCAAAAGGCAAGACTAGAAACTCAAAATGCCCATAATGGGTACGAAAAACTGTATTCGGAATGTCCTTCTCCTTGACTTGCAACTGATGATAACCTGATCTCAAGTCGATCTTAAAAAAACAACACGACCCATTCAATTGATCAAATAGGTCATCGATACGAGACATAGGATACTTGTTCTTAATGGTTGTGTAGTTCAACTTACGATAATCGATACAAAGGCGTAACGATCCATCTTTCTTTATAGGTGACTAATTCCAACTTCTCTTTGCCCCATTTCTAACTTCAATCAAAAGTCTCTTGGCTATGCTTGATTAGAGGATTAAGGCCTTGAGATTAGATTAGTAATGTTCGTGAGATGGTTATTTTAATTTACAAAGAAAAAAAAAACCAGCAACACCGTTAAAATTAATAATGAGACAAATGGATAAGATTGATCGATCCCATTGGAAGATAGTATTAACTTTTGAAATTCATTTTAGATTAAACTTAAGTTAATTCTACGTTCATATATACTTTTCAGAGATGTCGTAACAGGCAAGAGATATTTTTTGTTATTTTTTGGGTTAATAATTGTTATACCGAAGATACGTCGTACTACGAACAATAAAACACTACCAAAAGTTCTATTCTCAGTTTCAAACTGGATTTTAAACCTACGTCAGCAGTATACAAATTTGGCACAAAAAAAAGATAAAACAAAGTTTAAATACTTTTAAATACTCAAGAGCAGTACATAATATTTCAAAAAGCATCGCATAAAAAAGTAATTTTCAAGATTAAAATTTTATTGATAATTAAAATATTTTGGCATCAATTGGCCACGTTTTTAAATAAAAGGTAAATATATAACTTATTACAAAACCCACTCTCTAAAATAAACAACTAATATAGGATTCATTTACCACTATTAATCTCATCTTATTAGTAATTCTAGTAATAATCTCATAATCTCATTATTAATCCTACTTATCCTATATCGATAATTAAACATGCTCTTGACGGTCGTGTATATGAGTGATTTTACTTAATTGACTATTTTGTTTTTTGAATTAGAGAAGATTTGAATCGAGCTAAGCAGGTGTGACCCACATTTTTAGAAATTGTCTCACCATTTCATGCGGCTTCTGCCTATATTTTTCTGTAGTTTAAATGGCAGTTAACTTATGTGCTCGTTGACGTCGGTTCTCCAAGACTTTTTGAATATTATAATATTACAACGCCAATGATGGAACGACTCTCCAATCTTCGTTTATCTCAAACGTTACTATTCAATACATTCTCCTCTTTAAATTCTCAACAAATTAAATGACAGGAAAATGCCTCATTAAAAGGTAATAATTTCATAATTGAAAACTTAGTTTTACATCTGTACTTGAAAATAATTTCATTACCTAGAGGCTAGAGCTGTTATTTTCTCATTCCTAATCTAGAGATCACACTACATGGAAATCAATTTTTAATTGCAGAAAATTTGTGATATTTAGTGTCAATAATGATTGTTATAACTGAAAATTTAAATTTTCCTAACTAATTATGTGATGTTTCTCTGAAGTCATAAGCATTGATCTTGTGGCTAAATACTTGAAATGAAATAAAATTTTGGCACAAATAAATTATTAGTAACAATGTGTTTGTGATGACCTACCAACTGTTACAAGAATAATGAAACTTGTTACGAAACATCTATTTTGTCACTAAATCAATTAATAAAGAGAATATATGTTTAGTAACAATATGATACCCTGTCACAACATATCCGTAATGATTTGGATAGATGATGAGGAGAGTAATGTGTAAAAATACATTAAAATTAAACAAAATCACTTAAAACTCATTTTTTTAAAAAAAATTAATTAATCACTTCATAAATTAATTTCACAAAATAGACTATAAATTGGTTCCTAATTTATTCTCAATAGGAATCTCCTCTCTCCTTCCTACTCTTTGCTATTTTAATTCATTTTGAATGTCCCAACTATATCTCATGAATATTCATAATCAGAGTTTTAAGAAGACAACTTGAAAAAAATTATCAAATTTTGTAATAATAAGTACTCGGTGATCCATAAAATTATATAATTGTAATTTGATGATTCTATAATTGTATAAAATAAGTTTGATTATCAATCATATCAATTAATAGAACAAGAATTATAGTAAATTTTATGAACCCAAAAAATAGTAAATGATATTATGTACCAACAGCCGTACCAAATATTACTTTTCGCGACTGCAATAATTATCTGTCGCAAAATGAGTCATTTCAGATTATTTTTTATTATCGTAAAAAATAGTCGCAAAAAATGACCATTTAAAACCGTCTTTTACTATTGAGAAAAAATAACCGCAATAATAGATCATTTGAGACGGTTGTTTCTTGTCAATACAAAATGGTAGCAAATATGGATCATTTCAAATGACGTGTTTACCGATGCAAAAAAAAGAAGAAAAAATGTAGAAATGAATCTGTTGGAATAATTTTTAACGTAGCATACAAATAATAATTAAAAAAATGGAGTTATTTGAGAAAGTTTTTATCGTCGTAAAAAAACTACACGAAAATAAACCTATGTATTTATGCATTTTTATGTAGGCTTGTAATGGTTGATTGGTATATTTTATGTTGTTTATTTATTTAAAATGTTTTTTTATTTTATTGACTAAAATCATATCTTTAAAATTTCTGTTATGGAGGATTGTTTGACAAAAGAAATTTAAAAATTCTATAAAAAGATAAAAGAATACTAAAAAATTAATATTTACCTAAAATATATTAATAAGCTAAACTTATGTTTCTTAATATTGTATTTTGTAGATTTTTTTATCTTTTGATTAAAAATTTATTTTTCAATTTGTTTCATTGACGCAGAACATACCATTTTTAAAATATTTTAGCTACCTTTTCCAAGTCATCTCAAAAGGCGTCTTTGCCAACACAAATATTTTTGAGTCGGTATGTTCCAATGCAAATACTTTTTGAGACCCCATTAATTACTAGCCCCATTTACCGACGCAAACAATATTTGCAACGAAAATATTGCATTCTCCCCACGCAGAAAATCTATTTTTTTAGTAGTGATTAATGATTTCATTCATACTGTATCAAAAATTGATTAAGTCCCGATTGTATCTATAACTAACGAATATACCATATTTTGTATGCTTTTTCAATAGGTAAATGGTATATATTAATTCATTATTTATATTTGAATAGCACATTAACTCAGATGTTCACCAACAAAATGAATGAAAAATAAAATATTTGAATCTTAGCTTTGTAGTTTGTGAGATGTAATCCACATTGTGCATTGGTATCAAACTAACTTGATTTTTTTTCTAATTAAAGATAAATTATGAGTTGATGATCAACATTACATGTATTATTCACTCCGAAAGAGAAATTATTTATGTGATGCAATTATATATATCTGATGTTATATAGGGCATTGCTTCTTTATTTTGAGGATTCTAACTCTTCTAACATCGTCATACATGGAATGGAATGGCACGTAGAGGCTGAGCCTTATATAAGGTGACGCCAACGCCAGACTTTTCCTCCATGTCCAAGTCCTTGGGTGCAATTTCACCTTCAAGCTTCCAATCGAACATGTTTATAAGTGAACCAACCACCACTGGAACTATCCGCATGGCAAGTGGTAACCCTGGACAAATTCTTCATCCTGCACCAAATGGGGTTAGCTCAAAGTCTGGGTCCCGAACATCAATTTTAGATTCCAAGAACCTCTCAGGCATAAAAGAAGTTGGGTCTGGCCATATGCTCGGATCGTGACAAATTGCCCATTCATTTATCAGCACCTGTGCACCCTGTGGGACTCTGTAGCCACAGACTTCAACACCTGCTTCCAACTTGTGAGGGAGTAATAACGTACCTGGTGGGTGCATCCCCATCGTCTCTTTCACAACTGCTCGCAAGTAAGGAAGGCTTGCGACGTCTGATTCTTCAATCGGCTTTCCTTTTCCAATAGTTTGTTTGAGCTCGTCTTTGGATTTTTTAAAAATCTCTGGATCGCGCAGCAACTCTGCCATTGCCCACTCCACTGTGACTGAAGTTGTATCTGTCCCAGCTACAAATAGGTCCTATTAACAAAATCAGGGTATATAATTAAAAATGCATTCAAGATTTCTAATTACAAAGTTGGAACAAGAGAATGAGGGAAAGAAAGAAGGTACAAACCAAACACAAGTGCTCAATTTGAGCTCTATCTATCTCTTCTTTATTCTCTTCACCAATATTCAGCAAAGTGTCTATCACATCATTTTCTGCTCCAGTACTCTTGTGCAATTGTCTCAACTCTAAACGTTGGTCGATCAATTGATTGATTATCTGAAGCGTCTTCCCAAAGTGATCTGTCATCCGTCCCCTTATGCCTTTTAGATCAAACTTAACAAGCACGGAGAAGCAATCAAAGTTAGGTTTGCCAGCCTCTGCCATGATGCACGAAATCAACTCCTTGAACTCTTTGTCGAATCCTTACTTAGGTCTGCTAAATCCACTGAAAATATGGTGTTGGACAACACATTTAGGGAAGTCGTGAAAGCTGCCCAGCCTATGTCCACTGCAACACCATTCTGGCAACATTTTTCAGCATAGGCAATGAGCTGTTGCACCTTCTGACGTCGCAAACATTGATGAGCATCGAGTCTGCTACCTGAAAAGATATTAGAGTTCATGATTTTTTGGAGGCTTCGCCACCGATTTGCAACGGGCAACCAAACCACCGAGTATTGATAATGGTTGTGGGCATGTTGTGCGTTGGGGATGGACCTGCTGATGGAGAAGGCGAGGTCTTGCTTTTAGAGGACTTCTTTGGCCATGGCCGATGATGAAATGACCACTGTAGTTAGTTGGCCGAATTTCAAACTCATGATGGGACCACGAGCTTTGGCGAGCTCGGTTAGGGACCTGTGGGGCTTATCATCCAGTTTGAGAAGGTCCCCGAAGATTGGCAACCCAACTGGTCCTGGTGGAAGCTTTTGACTTGCTCTGCTTCGTCCTCTTGCAAGTGAAAAGAGGGCTTGAAGCAAAGTAAAGGTTAAAACAACAAATAGAAAGCTATATTCAATAACTCCTTGTTTTCAAACCAACTTACACACACTAGGGAGAATTTAGGTTTTTATCAATATTTTTGAATCTTCATTTCATGCGTATGGCTTGGTTTTATAATAAAAGTCTGAGGTACCAAAGCTAGATTTGAGAGAGAGCTGACTGTGAGCAGTCCATCAAGATATTTTCACTGAAAATGAGTCCAATTAAAATACTAAATTTTAAAACATTCTATTTAAATTTTTATCACTTTTAAAAGATAATACTATTTCTCATTTATCACTTATTTTATACGACTATTAACTATATTTAATTAATTGTTATATTCAACTATATTGAAGACCCAAATTGTCCAAATTGAATAAAAAATAAAAAATGTAACTTTGTAGTCAATTAACTAACTTTAAAAAAAATTAGTTTAAAACTTAATTTATAAATAATTTACTTTGAACTAAATTCAACTTTTTAAATAAAAATATCAAAAAATTAAATTTTAAACTAGTTGCCACTCAATGCCCAAATTCTCACATTTTGTTAGCTTCTTATACCAACATGGTAATATATATTTTTTTCTTTAAGCCTCAAAGTCCAAATGCAATTTTCTTAAATTTTAAAATTTACGAATTATAAAAAAACATTTGTCATGAAATGAAAGTATTAGCTTCTTTTATCCACATGTTATTATTTTTGATATTTAATCATGACTCTATTTAAAGTGTATTATATAAAATTTAAATTAGTACTATTATTAATTCATTGATCAATAAGAACTTTTCTTATATTGTAGTCATTCTAAAAATTCTTATCTTAAAAATAAATTAAAATTTTAATTTTTATAATCTAAAACAAATGTTAAAAAAATTAATAAATCATAGTTTTTAGATTCTACAAATTTCTTCCAATTATAGCTCAATTTTTTAAAAAAAATTTTGAAAATATTTATAAACTAAACAAGATGTGTCTCGGTAAATTAGTATATGTTTTTTTTTTCTTTTTAAATCCACTAATAATCCTAAAATATAATATTTAAATTATCTTAAAAAATATCCCTTATAAAATAAGTGGCAATTTAATTTTTTTTAACAACACAAATTTTCTTCTGAATGGAATTAACTGGATTTTCTTGGTTTTATTTATTTTTTTATTCTTTAAAGAAAAATTTGAGAATATCTTATTAGCTAACTCATCCCTTATTTTATAATTCTTTTTGATTAATATATAATTAAAGATAATTTAGTTGGCATTTTGAAGTTAACTATTATAGTGGTATGTATAGAAGTAAAAATAAAAAAATAGAAAAAATAAGTATTTGTATATATTATTTTTGTTAGAATAATTGTTTGACGTTCAATCTCCAAGTAATTCTTCGTACATACTTAACTAATAAATTTTTTTTTAAAAATAAAAAATAAAAATTATAGTCCTCTCTATGTTTCGTAATTAAAATCTCGTGCATAGCACACATTTTGCTAGTTTTATAAACCGTTAAATTGTTTAAATCACAAGTTAAAACTATCAAAAACTCTATTTAACTTCGTGATCAATTTTGACGATTAAAAACAAACTTTCACCTATTAAAAATAAATAAATTAAAAACATTTTCTGAATTTGTTCCAATTCAACTCGTGCCCACAACTATAAATACATTTACATGTCTTGCCAAATCTTAGCCCTTTAATTCCCACAACGAGCGATAGCGGGCTTTTTATTCTCCATATTCTTCTCTTACAAATTCCTTTGAATAGAGTTTCCCTACTTTTACCCCTTCCATTTTGTCAATCAACAAATGGCCCTTCGCTTATTACCCAACTCACAATTGGCCCTCCGTACACTGTGCTGCAGACTCCACACAACTACAAATTCCCTTTCACCAAAATTTAGAACGAAAATGTTAACTACCGGATCGTGAATAAGGGATATATAATGTATAAATATTTGTATAAAATATATTAATATTTATAAAAATAATAAATTTCACACTTAAAAATATATTAATATTAAAAATATTTAGTTTTATTAGCCTATTAACCACCTCTCAATGAGCGGTGGTTAACATGACTCAATTTAGAAAAATTATTTGGTACTATGAAAATATTATGTGATATTTATTTTTGACAAGTAAAAATATACGATGCACTTTTAAGTTAATCATTCTTGTTTCTTACCAATCGAACAAAGGTGAATTAATTTTGTGCCACACAAAATATTTTTCGTTACATAATTTAACGAGAGAATTATATAAATAATATCACAGAGTACTCTGGGCTTGCTTGATAACCCAGATTAGATTAGATTATATTATATTAGTAGTGAGGTGGATTGGTAATGAAGTGGAATTAATAGTGAGGTGTGATTAATTTTTTTGTATTTGAATTGAATAGAATTAAATAACGAATTAGATAATAATTTATCCTTATATTAAGTTAATTTATTTTAAAATTAACTTAAATAAATTAATAAGTTAAATTTTATGTTATTGTTAAATTTTATGTTATTTATTTTAATATTTTAATATTTCTTATTATTTTTTAAAAATTTTAAATTCACTTTTTAATTCAATTTTTTTTAACCCCACACCTCCCTCCTTACTAATTATCCCTCTTATAGCGGCGGACTAACAATTCGTCCGAAAAACTAGTTTGAAAACTTAACAAATATCAAATTAAATTATAATCTAAACTAATAATCTACGAAAACAAACGAGGCGTAAGAGTACCGAAAGATTACTCCTAATTTTATCCCTTTGGTTTTCTAACAAGCAACAAAAGCCTACTGGTCCTTACTCGTGTAAAACCACTTTTTACCATGAAGTATAAAAAATAATAATTTTTTAGTTTATTTATTATTGACATTCAGCATCGCACTTGCCCAAAATTGGCATATAAATTAAGGATTCGTTTGATAATCATTATAAATTGAGTAAGGTAAAATAAAATTAGTAATGACATAAAATTAATTTTTTTATGTTCAATTTAAGAAGGATCAAGTAATGAACTATATATAAAAATTCGTGTTTGATTTGAGTGGTATTAAATAGTTTGGGATTAGATTAAATATATAGATTTTTTACATTATTTTTATAATTTTTGTATAAAAAATAATTTGTAATAGCACTAATTTTACATATTTTTTACTTGTTTTATTTTTTATTAATGTTTTTAAATAGCACTATTTTATAGTTTTTTCTTTGTTTTTATATTTATGCATTTCTTTTATCTAGAGTAATCAATTTTTTTTTAAAAACAAGACATAAAAAAGTATTAATAAAATTAAAAGAGATGGGCAACGGACTTTAATTTCTCTCAATGCCCATTTTGGGTTCAAATAAGAGATATCCTGTGGAGTTGCTATCTTCAGAAATTGGGAAAAAGATCATCAAGAATATGGGGGCGCATTCACGAGGTGGAAGTTCACGTATAAATTGGGGGTATTTTTGCTATTATTGTTATTCAATGAGAATACATTGGTCATTTAGGTTCCGATAAAATATTTTATTTAACTTTTGCTGTTTGATTAAAAATATTTATATAAAATATATTTTTTAATAAAATATTTTACATCATTAGACCAAATTTAATTTACAAAAAATTAACTCGTAAGTTAATTTTAAAATGCACTTTTGGAACATTTATTCAATTTTTGCCGTCTTTTGTCATTCTCATAACAAATAAGAATCAGAGAATGAGAGGCAAATCTTTTTCATATGAATTCTTTCAAAAAATTTCAGCCAAATTATTCCCGTCTTTGGTTACTCTTATCTCTCATTCTCATTGTTCAAATTTTAAACAAACATTAAAAAATACAAGTAAAATATTTAATTTTTATAAAATTATTTACATGTAAAATATTTTTTATGATAAAATATTTTACATCGAAACAAATAAAACCTTAATTACAAATCCAGTTGGACTTGATAAATTTTCCCTTTCTCTTTGATAAGTTCATGCACACATAGTAGAGAATTAGATGAATAAATTGTCCTGCTATTTAATTTTTGAATATAAATTTAAAAATATTATATCTTTTATTATATAAGTCTGCATTTATATAATATCAATAATTTTAGAATTCTTTTATCCAAATCTATAAACTAATTTATTTTTTCGGATAGTTGAATTAACACAAAAAAATTATAACTTTTTCAAAAGTTTCTCAACGTTGATTAGAATGTTCACCCATTTTCGATATCAAATACCCCATGATTTTAAAGACAGTTATTGAAGAAACCTAAAATCTTGAAAAAGAAAAACATTTTTTAAAAAGATTATTAAATTAATTCTGAGTATTCCTACTTATATCAGACATGAATGTAAATGGTTTTTAAAAATCTAACTCTATTAATAAAATAAAAATCAAAAAATAAATTTGTCAAAAATACTCATACATATAAATTTATTTATCATATTTAGATAAATTTCAATCTACATCTCTTTTTTAAAATTTAATGAATATGATTATTTTATTAAATTAAATTAGTGCAACTACGTAACCCATCTATGAAATTTAGAAAATTAGTGCAAAACAAATAGAATACATCCGAATTTACTGACAGATAAATTTAACTATTAAGGATTCACTAACAACTAAATTTAGGTAGTGGTGGAATTACACCTTTTTTTTTTAAAGAAAATTATGTGACTTCTTTTCATCCATCATACTCAAATACTTCTTCCAACTTCTCAAAAGAAACTTGAATCTAAGTATCAATATATATTAATACACATTTATATATAAAAGGTCCAAAAATTTAGCCCAAAAAGCAACAAGCGTAGAGAGATCATTGGTGGCAACAAGCATGAACGATGAACAATATTTGAGTTTACCAGAAAGATCTAGCCCTAAAGATCAGTGAAGGGGATTTTGTGGCAAGGAGTCTGATCTTTCCTAGATTTTTGAGAAGAAGTCGATACCAAGTCAAAAGAGAACGGTAGCTCAAGTTTTGATTTTGAATTTGATTTTGTGTTTGATGAATCGATTGATTTGGGATTTTGGGGTTTCCTTATTGGATCGACGAATTTGGTTTTCTTTTGAACTGACTGATTTGTGGCTTCAACTCTTGGGAAATTTGAGTAATTTTTGAATGGTTTGTGGTAATTAGAAGGTAATTCAGAGGGAGAAAGATAGTTTGAAGTTCAACACAAAATGACTTAAAAATCAAGACAGAAAGAAAGAAGAGAAAAGATCGATCATCATATGTCATTTGAATTTTGAATTGATGAGACGTGTTAAATCCTAGAACTGTCGTAATTAAGTTATTCTCAATTAACAACAAGAAAATGTTGTGTGGGGGATCTTCAGCGGATGGTTCTAAACAGCTGCCCACAATATTCGTTAATAATCTACCCATGAATATAAACAGTAGTTGGCTGCAGGGGATCTTCAGTAGGTGTGGATCAATAAATGATGCTTTTGTTCTAGCCAAAACAAGGAAAAGACGACAGGTACAAGGTATGAGTTCGTCAGATTTGTGAAGGATGAGGCTACTTCAAAGGCAATACTCAAATACAATGGTGCATGGCTCTTTGAGCACAAGTTGAGTGTTAATAGAGTTAGATTTTCTAGGAGAAGGAGCATATCCATTGCCTTAGAAACGAAACAACTCCCAAGAAGCTATATTTCTTAAGGCCTCAAGATACGATGGAAGATCATATAAGCAATTGCTAGGGTCTGGCCAACTGAACAAAGAGGAGCAAGAGGCTGTCAAGGAAGTAGTGATAGATGAGAAGGGCTAGGAAAGTGAGTGGCTAAATAAGTCTGCTATTGGTATTGTAAAGGAATGGAGGCTAATAGGTTCCGTCGAGAAAGCTATGAGATGTGAGGGAGTATTTGATATAAGCCTTAAATATCTGGGTGGACTGAAAGTTCTGTTGGAGTTCCAATCCAATGAGGATACACTATTGTACTGTGGAGAGGCCAAATCATGGTTTCATAACTGGTGTGAGGTTGTGCATGATTAGAGTTCATAGAGAACACATGTTCAGGAGAGTTTGGTTGAGTATAGAAGGGGTTCCCCTTAATGCTCGGTCGGAAACCACTTTCTCCAAGATTGGGAGTGTTTTCGGTGATGTAATAATCTCAATGGATGGCCATACAGCTTTGAGGAAAGTCCTAAACAAGGGTAGGGTCTTGATCTGTACAGACCAGTGCAAACGTATTGAGGAGATGTGTGGTCTTAAGATTGGATCTTTTACATACCACATACGTGTTGCTGAAAATGAGTCTCTAATCACGTAACCATGGTTGGACTCACGGGAAACGAAAGCCAAAGCCAGGGAGGACCACAGTAGAACCTCTCTGGAGGTCATTTCCAAAAGCCCATGTATAGAAGCAGCTCAGAACCAGGGGTGAAAGGTTAGGGATGATGACATGGATGAAAGCTCAAAGATTGAGGAAACAAAACCACTAGATTGGAATGTCAGACATTACGGACAAGAAGTAATGGATGGAACAGAGGGCCGTAGCATTGGAAAGTGTTAACAAAATAGACCTTCAGATTAATTCTTTATTGTTTAGCTAACTCTTTGACAAATTATTAATGTCCCATTCTTTAATATTTGACACTTATTCTTTTAAAATTATAATTGAATATTATAGTGCAGCTGAAATAAAGTCAAAAATATGAAAAAGCTGCAAACGGTGTTAAACCGCTTGACAAATTAATCGAGCAGTCAGTTAAAACTTTTAATTTCTGCACACACAAAAGGCAAAAATACTGCAGGACAGAATTCACCACTCAAGAGGTGAACAGACTGCTCAAGTAACCTGTACGCGTGCACACTTTAATGTGTAGCCAACAGCTAGGGTTTTGGGCATATGTTATAAAAGGGGTTGCTAAAGTTATTATATGCCAACCTCCTTTGAATGATATATTTTTTAGCCACCAAAGTGTCTCTCTTGTGATTAAAAAATTCTTCAGCTCTTGTGTTCATTAAAGAAGATTCTTTAGAGTATTGAGTGGCGATCAACTTGATGATTTTATAATCACCGTGCTTTTAAGATTGTCATTAAGCAACCAAATCTTCAACGTTTGTTCTAGTTCGTGGAGTCTCTTAGGTAAATTTTCAAAAGTTTAAAATCTGGTAGTGGATTCCGTCAGCAATTGAAATTCGGTGGTAGATTGTAGTGGCAGTCGAGCACGAGTTTGATGTTCGTGAATTCGACAAGTTAAGTTTATTACCGTAAGTTGTGAATTCAATGGGATTTATAAGATTTTTTGTATCCAAAACTTGATATAGTGCTTGATCTTTCTAGACCTATGTTGGTCTTATAATTTTTACCCAGTTTATGGTTTTTCACGTAAAAATCGTCGTGTCTTGTGTGATTAGATTTAATTGCTTGTGTGAATTTTTTTGTTGTTGCAGCGTTTGACTTTTTAGAAAAATTAATTAGTGCAAATCAATCTACAAATGAAAATTTTCAATTGGTATAAGAGCATGTCACATAAAAAAAATTATATTTCTTTTTTTGCAAGTGTTGATTCGTTTGATTGATTTTCAATAATAAATTTTTTTAGAAAAAGCACCTCGACGGGTAAACATCCCTTTTTAACGGTTTTAATTACCTCTTTTGGAAATCTTGAATGAAGGCTTTTCTTAAATGTATTGATGAACGTGTGTGGTTAGCCGTTATTGAGGGATATAGGTATCCCACTGTGGTTGTTGATGGAAAAACCGCCGAGTCCTCGGCTAGATGGAACATAATAAATTTTGAGAATGTACACTAAAGTAGCAAAACTATGAATGCTATCCTTAGCAGGATCACACAATAGGAGTTTCGTAGAATAAGTACATGTGAATTGGCTAAATAAGTATGGGATATATTTGAAGTCATCGTAAAAATCTCAAAATTCTAATGTCTTGCAACTAATTTTGAAACTTTATGTATGAAAAAAAATAAATAGTTTGATAATTTTTACGCAAATCTAAGTGACATTGTAAATGCTTCCTTTAATCTTGGCAAAAAAATTCCAGCACTGAAATTGTTCAAAAAAATTTTAAATCTTTACTGGATGTTTTTAACCAAAAGTCACTGCTATTCAAAATAACAAGATTTTTAGAAATTTCGTGTTTTTTTCGGCTTAAGATTTAACAAGTGATTCTAATGAAGAAATTCAAAATATTTTTGTCAATAATAAAATCAATTGCAAATATATCACAAAGAAACACATATGAAGAAGAATCCTATCTTGATTAGTGGAAACTCACAACCTGAACACTTGCACGAAAACCCAAATATGCCAAAGTCAATTTTCGTTTGGTTGTAGTAGTAGATCTTGATGAGTAAAGTAAACTTCCCTTCTTGGCCTTAGATTAAATCCAAGTCTAAAGCCTTAAAAATGGAGGAGAGAGAAAACTTTAATTTGCATCCTTGGCTTCTTGGTGGAGAGAGGAAAGACAGAGAGAGAGAGAAGAGAAAGAAGAAAAAAAACACAAAATGCAAGGAGAGAGAGAGGATCGGTGGTGGGGTGTGTGAGGCTTCCCTTGGATGTGCCCAAAGTGTTCTTAATCTTTTGTGATGTATTTAATATAGGTAATTTTGCCCAAATCACATCAAAACTAGTGTTTTAACTTGAAATTAAATAAGAAATTTATATTTTTAAAAATTATCAAAATTTAAAATTATTCCTTAATTAAATTTATCGAGCATTCGCTCATACAAATAAATCTAACGAGATACGTCAAAACATTTATACATAATAAATACACATGCTCCATACAATACCACATATGCAATTTCTCACATAAATATATAATTCACAAACTAAAACGGGACCATGTCTCATATGTTCATCAGTATACATGTCCCTACACTTCCTCTAAAATAGTATTGCCGAAAGAAAACATAGCCATATAACTGCAACAACCATTACTCTTCTCTTCCAATCTGCCATTCCTCTAACATATTGGTTTGAAGCAATTGCTGCTCATACTTTTCTAATTAATAGAATGTCATTGACTCAGTTGCAGCACAAATCTCTTTATGAAGTACTTTGTCAAAAAGCTCCCGATTAATTCTTTTTTTTTTCGTGTATTTGAAGGTTTAATGTTTTCTATGGCCTAACCCTATCGTTCTCATGAACTTCAACCTAAATCCATTGCCTGTGTACTTCTTGGATATCATTCCAATGTAAAAGGGTACAGGTGTCTTGTTCCACTATTTTGGCAAGGTTTATCTTTCTAGGCATGTTACCTTTAATGAAAGTGTTTTCCCCTTTTCTCCATTTGCATTCTCTTCCTCTCAATCGCATTTATCTTCCTCCAGGCACGCTACTCTCCATTCTGCATTTTCTTCCTCCATTCTTTCTTTTGGTCTCATTTTCCTCAAATGTCCGCGATTTCCTCCTTCAGTGTTCATAATCCTTCCAGCTCCATTTTCTCTTCTTTTTCATCTTCTCCCCAAATTCCTTCAACTTCAGCTCCCGCCTCTATTCCTACTGATTCCCTTTCTATTCACTTACCACCTCTAAATTCTTGCCCTTACTGCTCTTATCCTATGCTTACCAGATCGAAAACAGGCTCTCTCAAACCTTCTCCTCAATGTCTCTCTGTCCTTTCTTCTCCCACTGCCACTGCTAATTCTTGTTTCCCTTCTTCTAGTAATATAGAACCCTCCACCGTTCAGGTTGCACTCTTATCACCTATATGGAAAGCTAAAATGGTTGATGAGTATCAATTTCTTCAACATCAAAGCTCTTGGAATCTTATTTCTAAACCTTCACATCAAAATATTATTGGCTATAAATTAATGGGTCTTCAAAGTTAAAAGAGACTCTGATGGCACTATAGCTAAACATAAGGCTCGGTTGGTTACTAAATACTATCTTCAAGAAGTGGGGGTAAATTTTCATGATACATTGAGCCCTATGGCTAAATAGCCCACAATTCGGGTTTTTCTTAGTTTAGCACTTCACTTTTAGTGGCCTATTAAACAATTAGATGTCGCCAACGTATTTCTTCATTGTCTTCTCAATGAAGAAGTTTATATGCCCTAACCTCCAGGTTTCATTGACTCCACTAATCCTTATTTTGTGTGCAAGCTCAATAAAGCTCTATATGGTCTCAAGCAAGTTACTCGTGCTTGGTACTCAACTTTTTCTAAGTTTTTGGTGGCTCAAGACTTCAAAAACAGTCACTTTGACCACTCCCTGTTTGTGTACAAAGAAGGCTCTACTTTAATCATTTTGCTAATCTATGTGGATGATATTATTCTTACGGGCTCCAATTCTTCCTTCATGAATACTCTTGTTAATAAAATGCATTCAGTCAGAGATCTTGGTTCCCTCTCTTATTTTCTAGGTATTTCTGTTATTTGTCAAGGACATGGCTGTTTTTTTTGTCCCAACAAAAATATGCCTCAGATATTTTACTCAGGGCTGGTATGACTGCATGTAAACCATGCTCTTGTTAAACCTACTTCTACTCCTGATTATACTATTCTTTGTTTCTCAATTATCACTCTATTGCAGTCTCTTCAGGGCCTTTTAATATTTGACAATCACTCGTCCAGATTTTTCATTTGCCATCAATCATGCTTGCCAATTTATGCAAGATCCAACAGTTGCTGATTTTGCTCTTGTTAAGCACATATTACGGTATGTTAAAGTTAGTTCGTGTCATGGTCTTTTCTTCAGTCTGGCCCTCTTCATCTTCTTGCAATCTCGAATTCAGATTAGGCTGGTGATCATTTGGATCCAAAATCCGCCTCTGGTTATTGTTTATTCTTGGGTAATAATATCATTTCGTGGTCAGTAGAGAAGCAGCCCACTATTCTGGATCTTCTACCCAGGCAGAATACCGAGCACTTGCATTTGCTAATGTTGGGTTATCATGGTTAAACATGCTTCTAGTTGATCTTTCGTATTTCAGTTCCCTCTCTTACTCTGTTCTGTGATAATTTTTCTGATGTCTCTAGCAATAAATCCAGTCTACCAAGCACACTGAAGTCGATTACCATTTTATTCAAGAAAAGGTTGCTGCTAAACAAATCTCACTTCATCATGTTTCCACTTATAATCAACTTGTCAATATATTTACCAAAACTTTATCAAATTGTCATTTCTTATATCTTAAAGACAAGCTATTGGTCAAGCCCTTTCTCATTAGGTTGAGGGGGAATGACAAGCCTATTACATCAAGTGACAATATCTCAGCATCGAGCATCAGCAAACCTGGAGTTGTGGAAGCAGCATTAGTAAGACCTAAAGTAGCAGCAGCAGTAAGCATAGTGTAGACTCTAACAGAATTAGTTACGACAGTTACATTAGGTGTTTAGAGTTCTCGTATGTAGATCAATCTATTAGAGTTAGATGTGAGAAAGTCAATGATAACAAGTATAAATACTCTGTTATATTCTTAATCTGAATAATGAGAAAATGATCTACTTAGAAATAAAAGAACAATTCATTTGAGAGAAATTCTACAATAAAATTTCTTTTTATTAATCTTCTATTTTTATTTACTTACCGTAATTTCTTAGTTTGTTAGGCCATTTTCATATTCAATGAAATCCTGAAACACGGCATCGAATCGCAACACAATCGGTTAGTATAGTTCTCTATTGGTTAACAGTTACAAAAATAGAAGTCGCCCAAGCTTTATAAGAACCAGATAACTACACATAATTTGTCAATACTCTTGTTTTTTTATTGGTAAATGGGTCATCCAAAGTTTAGTTTTCTTGTCTTAAAACATCCACATAACAACCAAATTAAAATCAACAACCATATATATTCCCATTTCTCCTCCTAATTTGAAGCTAAGTCCAGGAGGCAAGAGCTCAGTTCATGTGGCTTGGAGAACATGACCATGTGGTCCGCACCAGAGATGACCCTAACCTCGTCCGGCGGATTATTCTCTATCATCCACCTCTGGAAACTTTCAGTTAAAATCGTGTCCTCTTCGACGACGACGTAAACTCGACGGACCGATCCATAATTCTCCTTTGTGACTGAAGTTTCTAACAGTTCCACCTCAAGATCATGGTACAAAGGATATGGTCTCGTAAGCATGGTTGCAAGAGTTAAATCCTGCGAGTTCATTTCCCCCATGCATAGGAGGAAAATCGATTAAACAAGAAGATTGAAAGAGAAAGGGTAATTTAGCTGCCAATTGCCATTTTTAGAAATTCACTTTTGTTTGTGTTAATAAAAATATCAAGTTGATCGAATATCAATAACGGACTTAACAAATCACGTTTGTGTTAATTAAAAAAATTTATAATTTTTATTTTATTATTTATTTTATCAACACATATGTAATTTATTAAAATAATTACCGGTATCTAATTAATTTGATTTTTTTACAATAATAATATATACACTTAAAAAAATAAAATAAACGGTTCAGATCATCAAAATTAGTCCATTTTGAACCCAAATAAGGTTTAATTGGACCAATCTAGTCGAGCCCCACATGAGACCGGAGAAACGCCGAACTCTAAATTAAAATCATGCATGAATCTCTACATATATATATATATATATATATATATAAGTATATATATATAAATAAGCATGTGGAATACGTACGTACCTCAGGTGGTGATAGGCTATAAAGGTTGTTTGACAAAAACTTGGGGCCAAAAAGAACAGAGGTGGGAGGTTTGTCCCGCCCTTTATCGAACCAATGTTGTGTGTCCATCAAAGACTCAAGTCGGAGAAACTATACAACTGAAAATCAATTAAATAATGACCAAAACACATAAACAAAGGTGAAAACACTACTTGAATTAGAACGTTCCATTTAGTAATATATGATGAAAACAAATTAAATTAGAATCAGTCAGATTATACATATCTAAATTTATTGTTTTATTTTACTGAATTGTATATATATCCGATCATTATAATACAAACTTTAGCGCTACAAAGGTAGGGGGCTTCCTCAACAACTAAAAATACATGAGAAAGCAAGCCCAATATTTTGAGTGTTTTTTAAATTTTTTTGGCTTTTTGTCCTGATGTAGTTCTAATAGTAAAATAACATGAAAATTTCAATACACAAAAATTTAACGGATTTTCCAACTTAGAGTATATGTTTAACATTGCTGAAACTAATAACTTTTAGATTATAATTTGTAACAGAAATTGTGGATATTTGGTAAATGTATTAGTTTATAACTGAAATAGAAGAAAAAATAGTTATAACTTGTAATAGAAATTATAAGTGTTTGAAAAAAATTGTAATTTATTACTAAAATTAATAATAAAAAAACTAAAATTACCAGTAGAAGTTTTGCCAAACACTGCTCAGAGAGCATGGACATGAAGACTGCTATTTTGGGGCAACCATATATGGTAATCGATGTAAAGTGCAAGATCGCACAAAATATAACTTATCCAAATGAGGCTTGGTATTAAGGCGAAGGGCGCCGGAGAGCAGTAGGGCCGATAGGAGCACTTTTCAAAAAAAAAATGCAAATATATTTACAATTTTTCTAAAAAATCTAAAGCATGCCACATTGGGATTTTGAAAAAATATTAATTTTATTTTTCTGTTTAGTCTTTCTGTTTCAATTTCCCTTTGTTGTTAAGCAGGTGAAGTTGTTGGCTGCTGATTCCTCTGTAGACAAGCTATTACTGTTAATATTTTGCAAGTTAGTTAATGAGGGGTGAAGTGGTTTTCTACATTTTTACTCTGGGAATGCTTCTTCTGGTTGTTGCAGTTTTTTGCTTTTCCTAGAATTTTTTATGATCCTGCGACAAAGCAACAAGGAAGCATCATAATGCCTAGCTGTATTTTTCTTTGTTTTTCTTAGGTTTTTTATTTTCTTAATCTATGTTTTGTTGGGTTAGGGTTTGAAGCTCCTTGCCAACTTCTCTTGTTTCCTTGGTTGTGCGGCAGCACTTGATTGAGTGGGAGATGGGTACCAATTTGGTTAGGATGCTCTCCATCTCTCCTTGATCTGCATTGTTGCTGGTTTTTTACATGCTTTCTTTTAATTCCTTGTAATATATTACAAGGGATTAAAGCCAAGCCAGGAGCATAACTCTTCCAGGTCAATTGCTGGTCCAATTTTCACACTGCTGCCACAGTACCATCAAGCCATCTGCAATGCTATGCAGGTCACAACACCACACGATAAGTTGTGAGCATGTGCCCTTCCAAGCCAATTTATGCACGCTTCAACTAATTATTTGGGACCAATTCTATCGTCTATTAGTGGAGGTCCAATTAAAAGAGACAAAATCCTGTATGAACTATTCCCATAGTTTATTTATTATATAGCATATAGAAAGTTTCGAATCTAAAATTTTAAACGGAACAAACTCCAAAGTCTCATATCTTGATCACTACGCTAATATTCTGAGGAACTAATTAAGATGTGCGCATAAGCTAAGTTTTGAGACTTTGTATATATGACAAATGCTATCAAGGAGTCTGAGTTTTGATTGCTTTTATCTATTTAATGATTCCATTGGTTTTTAGCTAGGTAAAGCAATCAGTCTTGAGGAGATGATGAATATAAAACAAACCTCTGCCTAATTATGGTGAATCTGGATCCTCTTTCTTGTAATTATTGTGTAATATATTATTTAGATATATGATATATGTGTACCGAACAAATGAGTTAATACCGACTTATGCGATACCATGTTATTAGCCAATTATATCAACCACCCACTCAATGAGCAATGAATGGTGGAAAACTACCTCAGTCTCGGCTTTCTTCGCTCAAAATAGCATTGCTCAATTATTTAACATCCAAACATGAGTAATAACTCGATATAATTGCATTATGGACTCATTATCAAATTATTTTCAAGTTTCAGGATGTTAGGTCTTTGAATTTCGATAAAAGAAGAAAAAGGTGTTTGGAAGCTGTTGTCTGCCTTTTGGAGTCTGGGTAGCTTTCTGTGTTTTGTTTTGGGTCCTTGATCTGTTTTCTATTTTTCTGTTTGATATCTCTTCAAACAGCGTTACTTGCATTTAGGCTGAACTAGGCCTCTCTGGCTTCGGTTCACTCATAATGTTTGCCTCCTTTTGTTTGTGATTGTTTTTCATTGTTAGGAGTTTGAGAGGTTCACAAAAATTAAGTACACTCACACAAACACAAGAAAACACCAAAAATTACGTGGTTCGGCTAAGTTTAGCTTACGTCCACGGAGCGAGAGGAATTTTACTAGCTCAAAATAGAAATTAGAAAACTCACAGCTCACAACCTCTCTCTGAGAGATCTCATTGATCTCACTCATTTTTCTTCACTCGCACTAATCAAACACACACACACACACACACAAAGCATTTATAGAAGGAACAGAGGGAGACAAAGCCATAAATTTGGGTGGCTAAATCTTTCACGTTGGAATATTTTGAGCGGCTGTTGATTTTTTCTTCTCTCCCTTTGTGACTTTGTTTTCTTCCTTCATTTATTGCTTCTGTCTTCTTCTTCTTTTTAATTTCTTTTATGCCATCACATGGATGGCTCAACAAATCACCCCCTACAAACATGTGGTGGCAAACTGGTGTCTACTTTGCTGTGAACTCGCCATATTCTTTGGGCGATCGCACCCCCTTGAGGGAGTGCCCGCACCCCTTTGCTGGGGTGCACTGTAGTGATCATCTTTTAGATGGTTTTAGTGGATCTAGGAGACCCACTGATTCTGAGCATAGCTCCAACTTCTGTTTAGTCACAGTCTTGGTTAACATGTTGGCTGAATTCTTGTTTCTTTCATTCTTCTCTAGTGCTAACACTCCATCTTCCAACAGTGATATGATGAAGTGATAACGAAGTTCAATATGCTTGGTTCTTGAATGAAATGCTGAGTTTTTCGCCAAATGTATCGCACTTTGGCTGTTACTGTGCAAAAAATTCTGCACCTGCTTGAATCCCAACTCTGCCAACAAACCTTGTAACCAAATCATTTCTTCACTAGCTTCTGTTACTGCCACATACTCTGCCTCTGTAGTTGATAATGCCACAATCTTCTATATCTACGATACCCAACTAACTACAGTAGCACCTACTGTAAAGATATAACCAGTAGTGCTTCTACTGTGATCAACTTCGCCAGCAAAGTCTGAGTCTACATAGCCTTGTAGTCTTAACTCACTTTTTCTAAAGCATAAACACTTGTCAACAGTCCCTCGAAGATATCTCAATATCCAATTCACTGCTTCTCAATGCGCCATTCCTGGATTAGACATGAACCTGCTGACAGCTCCCACTGCATGGCCAATGTCTGGTCTAGTACATACCATAGCATACATCAAACTTTCAATAGCTGAGGCATATGAAACCTTCGCCATAAAGTTTCTCTCTCCCTCTGCCTCGGGAGACTGGTCCTTAGATAGTCGAAAGTGACTAGCCAATGGTGTGCTAACAGCTTTAGCATCACTCATGCTAAACCTCTTCAGGACACGACTGATGTACTCAGCCTGAGACAACTGCAAAGTACCCTTATGTTCATCTCTGATGATCCTCATCCCAAGTATTTTCTTTGCTGAACCCAAGTCCTTCATCTCGAACTCTCTTGAGAGTTGCTCTTTCAATCTTCTGATCTCATCCATATCAGGTCCTGCTACTAACATGTCATCAACATAAAGTAGAAGAATTACATAGCTAGACTTAAACCTCTTGAAATAGCAACAATGGTCAGCATTGCATTTGTGGTAGCCATTCTTCTGCATAAACCCGTCAAACTTCTTATACCACTGCCTTGGGGCCTATTTTAAACCATAGAGACTCTTCTTCAATCTGCATATAAGATTCTCTTTTCCTTGTTCTAAGAATCCTTCGGGTTGTTGCATATAGATCTCCTCTTCTAGGTCACCATGAAGGAAAGCAGTTTTCACGTCTAACTGCTCAAGGTGTAGCCCTTCCGCAGCAACAATGCTTAAAACTGATCGAATGGTAGTCAGTTTCACCACTGGTGAGAAGATGTCGGTGTAGTTAATTCCTTCCTTCTGCTGAAAGCCTTTGACCACTAGTCGTGCCTTGTACCTCTTGGAACCATCATGTTCCTCTTTCATTCAATACACCCATTTGTTGTGCAGCGCTTTCTTTTCCATGGGTAACTTGGCGAGCTCCCATGTCTTGTTGAAGATAAGGGACTTCATCTCGTCCTTCATTACAAGATCCCACTTGCTAGAATCTCCTACCTGACATGCCTCATTATAGCATCCAGGTTCTCCTCCATTAGTGAGTAATAAGTAATTCATGTATTTCCTGTTCGGTACATGAGGTCAGGTAGACCTCTGGGGTATAGGAATAGGTGCTGGTGCATCTGTCTGTGGTGTTCTACTCTAGCAATGGGATCCTCCACCTGAGGACTCTCAACTACCTGCTGAGCCACAATGCTATCTGTTGGATCATCCTCCGCGTGAGAATTCTCAATTGTCTGCTGAGCCATAGTGCTATCCGTTGAATCATTCGGCTCTGCAAATATGGGATCATCCTCTGTTGAATTACTTGAGGATGTTATGTGCCGGTCTTTATACATCACCTTCTCGTTGAATATAACGTCTCTGGATCAGATTATCTTCTTATTTTGGTCATCCCATATGCGATAACCAAACTCGTCCTCGCCATATCCAACAAGAGTGCATTTTTGTGACTTTGGATCAACCTTACCCCTGGCATGGTCATTAATATGCACATATGCAACACAACCAAAAACTCTCAAATGTGAAAGTTTTACCTCTTTGCCACTTCATACCTCTTCTGGTATTTTGAATTCCAACGGTACTGATGGACCTTGGTTGATCAAGTAGGCGGTTGTACTAATTGCTTCTGTCTAAAACTGCTTTGGTAATCCCGCTTGGATCCTCATGCTTCTTGCTCTCTCTGTCAGTATTCTGTTCATACGTTCTGCTACGCCATTGTGCTGGGGTGTATCCAGAACGGTTCTCTCTAATATGATATCGTTGTCATAATAAAACTTTTTGAACTCATTATCCTCGTACTCACCACCATTATCTGATCTTAGCTTCTTGATTCTCTGGCCCGTCTCATTTTCTACCATAGCTTTCCATGTCTTGAATGCATCAAATATATTAGATTTATGCTTCAAGAAATAAATCCATACCTTACTGAAATGGTCGTCAATGAAAGTCACGAAGTATAACTTTCCACCAATGGATGAGACGGTAATCGGCCCCCATACATCGGTGTGGACTAGCTCAAGTCTTTCATTCTTTGGAGTTCTGCTACTCGTCTTGAAGCTAACCCTCTTTTGCTTTCCCAAGATGCAACTTTCACATAGATCGATGTCAACTGACTTCAGACCTGGTAGCTTTCCATTCGAGTGCATGATTTTGAGCCCTTTTTGGCTCATATGTCCGAGTCTCTGGTGCCATATATTAGAATCTTCCTTACCTGTAACAATTGCAACTGTCCTGCAAGCATCTAATGTCATATAAAGAGTTTCACTCTTTGGGCCACGTGCAATAGTTAATGCTCCTTTGGAAATCTTCCAACTATCATAACTGAAGGTTGTGACATAGCCTTCAGTTGCCAATTGCCTCACCAAGACTAAGTTCTTCCTGAGGTCGGGTATGTGTCTGACACCCTTCAATTTCCATACAGATCCATTCAACTTGATCTTCACTTCACCTGTGCCAATAATATCACAAGGTTGATCATCACCAAGATAAACCTTTCCAAAATTACGAGGTACATAATTTTTAAGAAGTTCCTTGTGAGAGGTGGCATAGAAAGACGCGCCAAAATCTAACACCCAAGATTCTTCTTTGTGCTCCAGCGAGCATATCATGGCGTCAATCGTTGCTGAAGTAGAGGCAAGATTTGCTTCCTCCTTCTTCTCTTGATCTTTTTTTGGAGCTTTGCATTGATTTTGATAATGTCCGGTCTTACCACAATCCCAACACTCAACAGTCTTTGAGTTGGAATTATTTTGATTCTTGGGATTATTTCCACTGCGGTTCTTCGATCTTCCACGGCTCTGTGATCTGCCACGCCCGTTTCTCCTGTGCGAGTTTCTGCCTATGCTCTCCATATTCAGGGCTACTCTTGAATTGGTGGTATTGTTTGACTGCATCCTGATCTCCTCCGTCATGATCATACTTACAACTTCTTCAAATACTAATTTTGGCTTGCCAGTTGATCCACTGATTGCAGTAACTGTGCCTTTCCAATTCTCAGGTAGTTGGCCGAGAATTAGTAAGGCACAAATTTTATCGTTGAACGTGATGTCTACTGACCCCAATTGGTCCACCACTTCATTGAAGTTATTAAGATGAGCTCTAAAACTCTCACCGTTTGGCATTTTCAGATTAAATAATTTCTTAATAAGATGTACCTTATTTGCTGCAGACGGCTGTTCATACATACTGGAAAGGGATGCCATGAGAGACGCCGTACTCTTCTCGTTCTTGATGTTGAAGGCGACGAATTTTGACAACGTTAGTCTGACGGTGCCAAGGGCCTTTCTATCAAGTAATTTTCATTCTGACTGCTTCATATTTTCTGGCTTTTCTCGCAAAGGAAAGAACAAATCTTTTTAATACAAGTAATTCTCTATTTTCATCTTCCAAAAACAAAAAATTGACCCATCAAATTTATTAATTTTTGAATGTCCTTCACAGTATCCATATCAAATTACCAATTTAGAAACTGAAATTGATGAAATAGACTACACCAATGCGTCCGAAATGGTCGAAATAGTCAGAAACGACTCTTGAGTCAGTCAAATCAGACTTAAAATGCCCAAAATAACCCCCAAAAGAAAAGTTGGGGATAATGCTGCCGTGACGCAGACGCAGCTGTTGACTGGGCAATAGTGATGACGTGGCGCTAACTGGGCGCTGACTGGGCACCTAGGTGGTTGGTGATGTGGCAGTGGAGTGCTGATGCAACGCTGATGCAGTGCTGATGCAGCTGCATAATAACCTTCTTCTTCCCTGTTCTCTGTGAATAAACCAAATGAGTGCCTTGTTTGTTTTGTGTAATTTTTAAACACTTTAAACGGAACTAGAGAGCTCGTTTCAACTCCGTTTTCGACGTATAATATATCGTTGGAATCCTCTCGACGAGATCTACACACCGGTATAAATAAATAATGGTTTCAAAAAAATTTCTTTCCGGGCAAATCTGAGTTTTTGGATAAAAAAACCTATCCAAATGCTCTGATACTAGTTGTTAGGAGTTGGAGAGGTTCACAAAAATTAAGCACACTCACACAAACACAAGAAAACACTAAAAATTACGTGGTTCGGCTAAGTTTAACCTACGTTCATGGAGCGAGAGAAATTTTACTAACTCAAAATAGAAATTACAAAACTCTCAGCTCACAACCTCTTTTTGAGGGATCTCACTGATCTCACTCCTTTTTCTTCACTCACACTAATCAAACACACACACACACACACACAAAGCATTTATAGAAGGAACAGAGGGAGACAAAGCAATAAATTTGGGTGGTTAAATCTTTGACGTTGGAAGATTTTGAGCGGCTGTTGATTTTTTCTTCTCTCCCTTTATAACTTTGTTTTCTTCCTTCATTTATTGCTTCTGTTTTCTTCTTCTTTTTAATTTCTTTTCTGTCATCACATGGAGGGCTCAACACTTGTAATCTTTTGAGCGTGAAATCAACCTTTTGTTTTGTTGTTTAAAAAACAAAAAAAACAACCCCCATTGTAGAGGATTCGAATTCAATTATGTTAGGCACAATGTTAAACATATAAAGAGAGAAAGATGGGTACCGCTTGAGTAAGAGTAGGCATAATAACGTCCGGACCAGGCATACGTGCAGTGACAAACACAGCCAAAGATATTTTTTTGGGGAACCTTTCCATAGCTACAGAGATGCAGACACCACCGGCGCTATGGGCCACAAGAACCACCCTATCGTCTGCCGGCAGCAACTGCATGAATTCCATCAACGGCTCGAAGTAATCCGACGTCGAACCGAGGTCAGCCAACTGCTTCGGATGGACACCGGAGGCAGCCATGTCCAGCGCCGTGACCCTATAACCCGCCGCTCTCAGTAGCGTTGCCACCTTGTACCAACACCATGCCCCATGAGAAGCCCCGTGAACCAACACAAAATGTATCTCACCACTATCCGTCACCCCCGCTTGGTCTACTACTGTGTTGCTTTCCATGTACTAGAAATTAAGTTGAAGAGTTCCACGCCTTTGGGCGAGACAAAAGAGGCAACAATGTTACAATAAATAGAGAAATTAAAATGCAAAAGAAGCACCAATGAAGCTTTGGCAAGACTTGTTTGGGCTTTGGCTTTGCTTCTCTAGAGTGTAAGTAAGTTGTTTTTATTTAGATTGTGTCAATAATATTTTTTTTACTAATAAAAAAAATGGTTGATAGATGACTAAATTTGAAGTAATTACTTCATCGCTACTATATAAACACGGTTTCAAAGCGTAACAATCGTAGCGTAATAGTAACAGCAACCGGAGCTATGAATTTTTTTTTTTTTTGCATAATTCACTAAAATATAACCAATACACGTGTTTATATAGTAGCTTTTTGATTTTTTAAGAAAACTAAAAAGGTAATTAAACATTAGATATACGAATCTAATTTAGAACAACCAAAATCTAAATATTTTAATATTAGTTTGTAATTTTGCATAGGCCTTGAACAAGTAATTTAAAATGTATTTTTAATAAAATTTTAAAAAATAATTATAAAATAATACAGTATTAAATATATGAATTTAACCTAAAGCAAACAAGATCTAAAGATGTTAATCTTATTTTGCATAGATCTTGAAAAAAATTCACCAACAAAAAATAGATATTTTTGCATTTTTAAAAATCAAGAAATACCAAAAAAATATGTAAATTTCGCAAATCGAGCTTCACTCAAGTATGAGATTTTTGACTATTATGAAAACTTTTTTTTATGAAAAGAGTGAATGAAATTGGGCCTCCAAATAATTTTAATTGATTCACAATCTAATAACTCACTATAATTGCTGTAACGATCATAGTGGTACCATAATAGCCACCGTAATGGGCTTTTATGCCCTTTACGACAACTGTAACAATATTTATATATGAAATTTTTCGTTATATTGCGATATCGGCCGTAACAAATAACGAAAGACATTAAAATTTATATGTAACAACATTACGTAACATAACGGCATTACGTAATAATTACAGTTGATATTTAAAACTATGAATTACGTGACGCTATAAGTTTACCAATTATATATTAATTATAATAATTGTCATTGGAGAAAATTAAATATTATAAAGCAATGATGAGAGCTCCACAGCTGTCCAATTAATCTTCATCAATCTAGAACCACCCAAATAAAATTCAATTTTCTTTGTACTTTCTCGACGAATGACAGTTTTTTAAAAGGTGATTTTTTTAATATTTAAAAGTATTTTTATGAATTCTATGAGTAAATTATTCGATTCTCCTATAATACCACCTAATAAGTTCATATGATACTCTCTTCTAATATAGTAATAATAAATTTTATGATAAAAATATTATAATTCATTTTTATAAATTATGATAACTTATTTGTCAAAAATAACACATGACATTGTTTACATAACACTTTAAGAGTACCTAATAATTTTTAAAATTCTATTGTTTGGTATAATTAAAAAGCTCAATAAGTCAATATCAAGTGTAAGAGCAATTTCTCTCATGCTAATTGAGTGAGATTTTTTTTTTTTTTTATATATATGACGAATGAACAACTTTAAAGTAGAACTTTTTAGATCCATCCATAAAGCGTAAATATCTGAATACCTGTAATCATTTACAAATTACAAGTATCGATTAAGTTAAAGCGCTTTCAGCGAGAATCGAACAAAAAATCTTCGAGTTTATAACTGGTCTCGATGACGACCTTAAATTGTTAAACTTTCTTGAAAAATTTATTTTATTTTATTTTATTTTTACATTATGAAAAGGTTTACAATCAATCTTTCTTCCAATTTGTTCATCAAAACACTCTTTTAAAAAAAAGAAAGCGATACTACTATCACGGATATAAATGAAACTATTACTACTTGCTCATATTAGAATGGCCTCGTTTGGAATAAAAGTAAACTTAGGCCAATTTTTTCGTACATCGAAGAAAATC
Organism: Heliamphora exappendiculata; assembly: GCA_034768845.1. Lineage (NCBI taxonomy): Eukaryota > Viridiplantae > Streptophyta > Magnoliopsida > Ericales > Sarraceniaceae > Heliamphora > Heliamphora exappendiculata. Next base: position 5,971 of record JAOTRH010047995.1, on the reverse strand, counting down.
TAATCTAACTTAGTGCTCTTACTTTTATTGCAATTTATTAGGTTATTGACTTTAGTGCTCTTATTTTTATTGCAATTTTTTAGATTATTGACTTTATTGCAATTTATTAGGTTATTGACTTTAGTGTACTTTAGTGCTCTTACTTTTATTGCAATTTAGTAGGTTATTGACTTTAGTGCTCTTATTTTTATTGCAATTTATTAGGTTATTGACTTTAGTGCCTTACTTTTATTGCAATTTATTAGGTTATTGACTTTAGTGTTCTTACTTTTTTTTTAATCTACTTTTTCTTCGTACGAGTGGAGATTTGTTCATTTAGTAGGTAAATTTATTTTTTATTAGTTTATTAATTTTTAATAAAAGTAGATCTCATTACTTAATTTTTATGCAATTAAAAAAACACCTTTATGCAATTAGTTTGTATTTTTAAAATTTAAAATTGTATATTTTTTAGTATATATTTTTTTATTTAATAATATTTTAATTTTTAGAACATTCTCATATGAATTTATAGAATAAAGTTTATATTGAATACGAAAATTTTAAAAAATAAAAATAAAAAATTCTCATTTTGACAATAAAAATGATAATCTTCTCATTTGCACAAATGAGAAATAACAAATTTTATATTTTTAAACGAGTAAATGAATAATGAGACAAATCCCAATAGAGAAGCAAATAAAATAAATTATTTTTTATTATATTTTATTTTTATGTAATTTTTAGACATTAATTAATAAGTCACGAAAAAAGATTTCTCATTATATTTAATGAGAAAAGGTATAAAAAAATTTATTAAGACACTAAACGATATACTATTAACTTAATAAAAGTTAAAATATTTTAAAAATATATATAAAACAATTCATGTAAAAAAACAAATAGACTAAAAGACTTTAAGTTGTTAGACGATATTATTCGGCTTTTTGAAATTTAAGTAGAAATGCTAAATTCTCGGTTTTACCAAACAAGATTTGGTATACTCTTTTGGTGGTTTAAAATTAAAAATATAACTAAAAATGAAAAAATCGTAAAAAAAACTTTTATTCTTTATCATATTTTTTTGTTTTTTAATTTTTTTTTATTTCTTATAACGAGATTAATTTATAAAATATACTCACTACAGATGTTTGACTATTAGTGACAATTTAAGTTGTCACAAAAATTTTAAATTTGTCATCAAATAATTTTAATTAGAGAAAATACGTTGTTTTTATTAAAAATTAATAAATAAAAATATATAGTGAGGATTAAATACTTTTGTCATAATCCATATACTATTAGTAAAATATTACTTGTTGTCTGTGAAGTTATTGTTTTCTCATTAAATATAATGAGAAATTTTTTTTCGTGACTTATTAATTATATCTAAAAATTAGATAAAATTACAATATAATAAAAAATAATTTATTTTATTAGTTTCTCTATTGTGATTTGTCTCATTATTTATTTACTAGTTTAAGAATATAAAACTTCTCATTATTTATTTACTAGTTTAAGAATATAAAACTTCTCATTCCTCATTTGGGCAAATGAAAAAATTATAATTGTTATTGTGAAAATGAAAATTTCTCATTTTCAATTTTTTAAAATTTTTATATTCAATATAGATATTATTTTATGGATCCCTACTAGAAGGTTCTAAAAATAAAATATTATTAAATAAGAATATATATATACTAAATGTTATACAATTTTAAATTTTAAAAATATAAACTAATTCAATAAAAGTGCTTTTTTCTCTTTTTTAATTGCATAAAGATTAAGTACTATGACCCATTTCTATTAAAAGTTAATAAACTAATAAAAGGTAAATTTACTCAAATTTGAAGTGTTAAATAAAAATATATACTAAAAGTTATACAATTTTAAATTTGAAATTTGAAAAATACAAACTATTTTCTCTCACTTTTTTAATTGCATAAAGCTTAAGTAATATAACTCATTTCTATTTGAAGTTAATAAATTAATAGAAGGTAAGTTTACCCAAATTTAAAATGGGTGAACAAATTTGCACTCTTTTCTATATCTATACTTCTATACTTTTATAGATATTGATTATATATATATATATATATATATATAATTGGCTAAAAATTAATGTCTAAACTAACAATTATGAACATATAAATTTTTTAAAAAATTAAAAAATACACATCAACACCTTTTCATTTGCTGTACAATAACAATACATAAATTGAAAAGATACTCATTTTATGTCTTAGAAACGATTTCCACTTCACTTTTTAAGATGTCATAAATGCTGGTCCAATGTGTATTTCACGCCTACTACCTATATTTTTTAAAATCTCCGTTGCAATCGGTCACTAACTTTTTTTTTTTTTTATTGGGTAATTAATCCGTCACTAACTTTGGTGCTCCTAAGACTTACTATTTTTTAGTTCAAAATAGATCTATTTTAATTATTTGAGCTATTTATTTTATTATTTTTAATATATATATTATTATTATAAAAAATTAAATTAATAAAATATTATTAACTGTTTTAACAAATTATATTTGTATTAAAAAAAATAAACTGCGATGTCTATTTACTATTATTTTTGTACCAACTTCTTTGGTTAATGATAAAAGAAAAAAAAAACTCTAAGAAGAAAAGCAAACGTTGCTATTAGTACCCATATAAATGAAACTATTAGCGTATTCTCATATTATAACGACCTTGTTTGGAATAAAAGTAAAGAATATAGCCTTTTTTTATATTTTGATTTTATTTATTTTTTAAGTTTGACTTGATGAAGAAAATTGAAAAAAAAATATTTTTTTTGATCAATAATATACCAAATAGAATAATTATAAAAAAAAATTCACTAAAGAATAAAACTAAGAAGACATAAATCTAACATATTAGTTCTTTACTTTATTTGGTCCATCTCAATGAAAAAAATAAATAAGTATTCTCAAAAAATAAAAATGCCCTAAAAATTATACCTTTGTCTGATGTGAAATAGGCTCCAAATATATACTTATTATTTTTATATAATATTATAATCAATATGCATGTCTTTTTTTATAGATCTGTGTAAAAATATAAAATATTAATTTTGTTAAAAATTCATGTGTATACTAACAATTATGAACATTTAAATTTTAAAATAAAAAATAAAAAAATCCACGTGAACACCTTTTTTTATTTTCTATGAATTTCGTTAAAAATTCTTGTGTACACTAACGATTATGAACATTTAAATTTTAAAATAAAAAATAAAAAAATCCATGTGAACACCTTTTTTATTTTCTATGAATTTCGTTAAAAATTCATGTGTACACTAACAATTATGAACATTTAAATTTTAAAATAAAAAATAAAAAAATCCATGTGAACACCTTTTTCATTTTCTATGCAGTAATATTATATAAATTGAAAAGATATTAATTTCATGTCTGCTTATTTGAAACGGCTTCCACTTTACTTTTTATTGCTCCAAAACTTTTTAAATATTAATATAAGAGTTAAGCTTCTGTCCAGTCCTGTTATGGACTGGAGAGATCTAATTGAAGTTTTTTTGAATTTAAAATAAATATATTTTGATAATTTAAGTCGTTTATTTTATTATTTTTAATTTATATATTATTACTGTAAAAAGTTAAATTAATCGAATATCGTTAACTGTCAAAACAAATTACATTTATATTAATTAAATGAATAATAAAATAGGTATCATAACTTATTTTTATTAAAGCAAATATGATTTGTTTTTAAATTCAAAAAAACTTCAACTAGACTTCTGGAATCATAACATGACTTGAGAGAAGCCTCACCCATATAAGAGTTAAAAAACACCAATGATGCAACGTTTCCGGTCTTTATCAATTCCAAATGTCGCTATTCAAGGTATTTTCCCATTTAAATTCTAGATAGTAAAATGCCTCATTAGAAAATAGTAATTTATAATTAAAAATATTATTTAATACTTGTATTTGAAATTAATTCCAACTCCTTAAGTTGTTATTTTCTCATTCATAAAGTAGAGATCACACTATCATGCCCCGAATTTAGAGACATGAACGGTTATAAATTATGGATCTTAGTCCAATAGTCATAAAAGCCTAAAATTTATAACATTATATTACAAAACATGCAAAATTTGAACCTTACTGAAATTTGAGTAAAACAGTACTTCAAACTATAACAAATATCACGTGCGATACAACAACTCACTAAAACAAACCAATTGATTATAAGTAATTCAATTTTCAACTATAACAACAATCGTTTATAAAAAAAATAAGGATAAATTACACTTGCACCCTATGTATTTAAGGGTAATAACACTGACACTCCTTCTATTCTCTAAAATATCACTGTTCTCCTCTATATTTTTATTTTTATAACACTTAGACCCCAAAACAAACTTTCGTTAACGGAAACACTGTTTTAACAGTGTTTGTAGTTTTTTTTGTTTAATTACAAAATCTTATTTAAAAATTTCTAATTAAAAAATAAAAAATTTCTAAATACAAAATAAGTAACATAAAATTTATAACTAATTTTTTTATCAAAATAAAAATAAATTAATAAATTAAATTTTTTGTTACTTATTTTGTATTTAGAAATTTTTTATCTTTTAATTAAAAACTTTTAAATAAGATTTTGTAATTAAACAAAAAAAACTAAAAAGACTGTTGAAACAGTGTTCCGTTAACGGAAGTTAGTTTTGAGGTCTAAGTGTTACAAAAATTAAAATGTAAGATATGGCAGTGATATTTCAGATAATAGAAATGATGTCAATATTATTACTCTTAAATGCATGGAGTGTAAGTGTAATTTACTCAAAAAATAAATTTGAGTGTGAACTCGTCGTCAAAAAGATACCGACTCAATAAAAATACAAAATTAATTTTTGTATGAGGTCACTGGTATTAAATCCTAAGACATGCCAGAGTCCTCACTAGCCTTTTCACTAAACACATAAAAAAGTTAAAACATAATCATAACACAAGATGCAGCATAAAATCACATGATAGTATAAAAATTCTTTTTTTTTTGTTAAATTCACATTTTTCTATTAAATACCATTTGTGAATAAATTCACCAAACTTTGAAACCAGTGATGAGTAACTAATATATCAAGTCTTATAATAATAATAATCAATATCACAATGACGGTAACAACATGATCATCAATAATTTGTAGGAATAATGAATAAAATAAGTATCAGTATCACATATAAATAAAACTCAAATTATTCTCGGCCCGTTGAATCCAACATCAAACTTAGAGTCACCACAAAATGGCGCTTAAGTTTTTTTTTTTAAACGAATCAATTTAGAATCACCTAAAATACCAAATATTTTTCCTAAAATCGTTAAGTACTAGAGTTACCACGAGCACGAGGCAGTGATCTTTTTCCTAGCGGTCAGAGTCATCTCAGTAGAGAACATATTCTCTGGACTTTAAACATAGTTTCAAAAATAGAATCTCATAAGTTGCACTATAAAAAAACATATAAAAAGTTTCATGTCATATTTAAACTGAGTCAAAAATAATTTATATACCATGAATTTACATTAAAAATTTATATTTTATATTAAAAATAAATTTTAAGAGCTTTCTTTTGTTTCCAAAACCCTTTGGAAACATAGGTGATTTTTAAAAGTATGTATCATGTTAAACTACTCACTTGATATCTGAATAATATATAACTCGTAATGAAAAAGACAACGAATGATTCAAGTATTATCGTGAATTATACCACATAAAAATCTCATATTAATTAACACCAAACACAAATAATATTTAAATATTTTACGAACCCCACATTAAGATTTTATTCGTACTAATTTTCTTAAATTATTATTGTATAGCTTCTAACAATTTTTAAATTATATATAATATTTAAATATTTTGTCTAATCAAAACTATTGGTTATTTTAAACAGGATTCAAACAATAACATAATAAAATATCATAGTAATCGGATTAGGTCCACCATTGATATTATTAAAT
>JAOTRH010047984.1:0-19600 GCA_034768845.1 Heliamphora exappendiculata | reverse complement strand
ACTTTGAGTCGTCAATGGTTGAGATTTCCTCCATGAGATCAACAATACCGATGAGTTGGGTACTGGCATTATTTGTCTGATGATTGATAATCAAATGACGGAAACCACATCCGATTTAGGTTGAGGAGTTCCCTCAGTGTGGTTTTCTTATAGGTTTGATTATGCTAAACCTGTACAGTGAATCTTCGGATCTGGTATATCAAAAGGTTAAGCGATGCGGTGTCGAGGAGAAAAAGATAATTAAATCGGGTTGTCAGTAACCTAATTTATTTATCAGGAATCCATATCTTAAACATGGGGAGAATTTAGTGCATTTGATAATTGGAGACTCAAGACATAATTTGAGTTAGGACAGGGAGTTCAGTCAGGACCTTCAGTGGAATGAATTCTGGTTCGTACGGGAAAGGATCTAGCTCAGGGACAGAGTTAGGGATATTCAATTTTCTCGTACGGTCAGCCTAAGTCCTATACTTCCTCATGATCCCTCACGTAACCCATTATACGCACGGATATTTTTCTTGTTGATTTCGGTAATTATTTAATTTAATTTGAATGTCGATTTTGCCGCCGGGGACATTTGGGAATTAAATTAAATTTATAAGGGGTGATTTTTATATTTGGCACACCTAGGGATTATTTCCCAAGTGACTGGCCCTAGGAGATGGTGGGTTTGATTACAAATGTTAAGTATATCCCTTTGTATCTTTTTAGGAAGGAGAAGATATACTTACTATATTTTAATATATTTTGATATATTCATATATATCAAGGGGAGGCTAATTAATAAAAAAACCTTAATTCTCCCACATAGCCGCCGGCCTCCTCTCCTCTTTGGCAATTATTTTTGCCTTTTTGGAGATCATTGTGTGAGAAGAAACCAAGGTAGGAAGAACACTTCGATCGGAATCAGTGCCCACACATCGTGATCGTCGTAGTGCGTCCGGGTCATACATGAGAAGGTTGCAAGGTCGTCTTCAACGTAATTGGGATTTCTAGAAACTTATCGACAAGTTTCATAGAGGTATTAAACTATTAAAATCATTATAGTTTTCGTTTTTCATGAAAATCGCATACGTCATTTTTTACGATCATGACGTCGATTCAAAAATTAATTTTTTTCCGCTACGCGGCTCCCTATCCAACAGTCGACACAAACAGAAAATGTTTCAACACAACCAGCGAAGGTGTCAACACAAACAGCAACAGAATACACAACACCAACAAAAGGAAACGGTGTCGACACAAACAGAAAATGTGTCGACACCAACAGATAAAGGTGTCGACACAAACTGCAGAAGGTGTCGACACAAAAGTACAGAGAGTTCAACGTAAACAGCCACTGAAGGGTCTAACACAAACAGCATGAAAAGAGTCGACTCAAGCAAAAAGGTGTCGACCCAAACAGCAGAGGTGTCGACACAAACAGGAAATGTGTCGACACAAAAAGCAAAATTTTCAAATTTTAGAACAGGCTACAGGGCAATGGCGGAAAGCAAACTCTAGTGACGGAAAAAGCTTCTTAGCCCCAAATTAAACCAGTCAAACACCCCTTTTGCAACCCAAGGGCATACACAAACCTAAAACAACAAAGATACACCGAAAGAAAAGCCTCAAACCCCTTTTCCTCCAACCGAAATCAACCCAAAAGCGATTTTGAACCAAAATCCAACTTTTTGAAATATAAACCAAATTTTCATGTATTTTTAAATGATAAAAACATATATAATTACACGTAGCACCCTTTAAAGACAAGATAGTCTAGGATCCTACCTTGTTGAGTTAAAAACTCGACGTCTCGAACTCCGTGAAATACGAACTTCGTCGAAACGAAATTTCGTCCGAATGAATGCGTAGCCCTCGGTGCCGATAGTAAGGATCCGCTATCCGATCACCAAAAACAAAGCCCGGTCCCCAAGAAAATCTAGAGAGAAGGCAGAGATTTTTGTTTGGAAAGGAAACTTAGCCATTAAGCTTTCCAAAAAAAATATCTCTACCAAAATATCTAAGGCTAGATATTTATAGGCCATGAAAATATCTTTTTTTTTAAATCTCACACCACAACCCCCAACGGTCCCAGTATCCAACCCAACATGCATTTTTAAGCTCGAGCATGTGTAAAATGTACATAAACATGCTATTGTAAAAACAATAAACAACACGTCGAAACGTTGCAAAAATTAAAACGAGTCAGGGTCTCACATGAACCTCGGGTACTCTTTTTAATTTCAAAAGCTGTATTATTTTAGTTGATGGTTTTACCTATAAAACTCCTCATTTTATAAATGGTGGTTCGGTGGGCTTTTCACGTGACTCTGGGTTTTGGGGTATGACAATTATAGTACAATCAAAATTTAACCACAACTTGAGTTCAAATAACCAAATAAGTCTCAAATTCTCAAACTGAAACCCATCGTCCATGAATTTCACATGCTCCAATTACATAACCTAAAGTTTATACACACCAACTTCTAAAATCTTACCAATTACTCGTAAATTTAGTCTCCAAATCACTGTTTAACAAGTAAATAGTTCAAACGTCTCCTTAGGTTATCCATGTATCGTACTATATCCAGCATTCATCAATCGAATCAAATACTCTAAACTAACCATGCTTTTTAATTGAAATTTTGACTTAGATCATGATTTTTAACTCTACAATCTACAAACCACCGAGCTACATTGCTTTGGTAGCCTCTTATGGGTTTCAATTTCATAATAAATACCAAGTATTATAATCCAAGTGCATGAACTCAAATATGATTGGAGTTTAGATTAAGATCTCATGGATTTAGGGTTTCATATGCTAATCAATCAATATCAACACAAATTATATCAAATCATCCCAATTAGTCAATATGCTACCTCATAGAGCCAAACCCCAAAATTTTTAGAAACCCCTGTATTTGATACAAGTAGTGATGATGGTGGTCAGCAATGGCTGGGGCGGTGTCGACAGTAATAGGCGGTGGCAGATCGGTGGTCTCGCATAGCTCTAACGGTGGTTCGGTGATGGTGGAGTGTGGTCACGACTGGCTGTGGTGGCGGGGGAAGATGTGAGTTTAGAAACCCTCTCATGGCAACAATGAAGATAAGAAAACATAAGAGATGAAGAAGAAAATAACATGCGTTGCAACATGAGTTTTAGAACCCCTTTGATTTTATTTCCCTTCCTTTCTTTCTCTGGAAGTGTCTAGAGATTTTTATTTAATTAACTTTATATTATTATTTTTATTTAATTTAAAATTAGAATAACTTATTTTGTTCTCCTAATTCAAATTTTAATTTTTTTTACTCCAATAGCATCATTAAAATTTTTCTGACACTACAAAATTAGTTAAAAGTTATCATCCCGGTGTTCGAACCCATACCAACAATATATAACATACATTAGTAATGATCAAAAATTTGTACCATTAATTTTAGTCATGTTAAAATGGTTAATTAATTAATTTAAAAATAGGGTCTCCACAGTCTATTTATTCAAAGATGTCATTAATATTTCCTATCGATAGGGTCAAAACACTGCTAAGTTTTATAACCCCATTGGAGAGCTTACTAACCTCTTATGTCTACATTGGGTCTTAGTAGGCCTAAGGATTATAGCGTTCTTCAAAACTTTTATTGGCAAAACTAGAGGGTCCGACATTAAAGGTACTTAAGTAGGTAGAGAGTAAGTAGGCAAATCATCTATGGCAGCTTCATTCTGGCTCTGAGGGTCCCTAGGTACTAAATTTAACTCAATTAATTTTTCCTAACTTCCCATGAAAAGAAACGGTAATCAGGCGTTCTTCTTATTGGAATTCAAGAATAATTACTCGGTTGATATAATAAAATTTTATGGAGCTCTTATGATTTTATTTTTAAGAATTTTCGTACGTAACTTTTTTCCTAAAAGATTCTAAGGTGTTTACCTAAATTATCGTATTATCTTTATAACGTGAAGTGTTCAAAGAATACAATACATTACAAGTATTACAACTTCACAGAAAAGAAATGTTTTAAAAGGCTATAATATCATATTATTAAGAACATATAGAAAATGCAAGAATTGGCAAACAGACTCATAAAACACTATTCGATCCTATATCATGACTAAACGCTATCCATCCTTGTCCTTGTCTCCTACTAATCATTTATAGACCTTTTTGATTACTGAAATTCTTATCTTAAGAACGGGTGCTGGATCTTCATCAACAGAAGTGAAGGGGTTCATTGTCGGGGTGCTAAGAAATGAATTCTAACGGGGCATGGGTTTTGTCTAGTCAACCTTATGATTGGGTCTTATTAGATGTGGTTATTAGTAACTTTATCATGTTTGGAGCAAAATTTGGGGAAGGTTAACTATTTTTACTTTACCTAATAACTTTTCATAGTGCTCTAAGTTACCTATATTCACTAAATCTATAGCCTTTCGAGGTGCAGATGATACCTGACTACTGCTTGCTTATCGAATCCAGGTAACTAGTCTTTCGTTTTTTATTCTCATCAAAATCTCTACTAGTGGAAAAACTTCGTACGTGGTTGAATACAAAGGGTTTCCAAGGAATGTTCTATTGGCTACTAACCTACCAAGCTAATGATATATTTAAAACGCTATAAGCACACAAAAGCATATAAAAGTGGTGTAAGTGTCTTAAGCTCTGTTTTTTTTTTTAAATCATGCTTTGATACCACTTCTGTCACGACCCATCTTCATATATGGCGTTAGTGACCGACCAGTGAGTCAAAACTCACCAACGGCCTCTATCTTTCTTTATCTTCCATTCCTTATTTTAAATTTTTTCGATTGAATATTTTTTTTTCCTTTTAAAATCATCTCATTCAAAGCCATCCAAATTTTGAAACGAAAGTAAATTATTTATTGAAAGGGGATTATTCCCAAAAAGTTCTTACAAAAACAAACCTCTAGAGCTTCTTATAGTGAAGTTAACATCCACCGTTATTGAAACGTACTTTCATTTGCTAAATACAGAAACTGAAATGCAAATGACAGAAACAGAAAGGAAAATATGCATAAATTAATACTTTCTTTTCTCGGCTACCGGTTCCTCCATCTATTTAAGGGTCACTTGAAAATTTTCAATATCCATTAGCAATGCTAGTGTGAATTTGTTGATATATGATTATTAACTATTTCACAATGTCATAATGATATATTTCAATATCTAGTTTTTGGGTATGAAAGTCATTTTTAGTTTTAAGGCGTCAACTATAACCATAATCAGTTTTAACGTGTCAACTATAACCATAATCGTTGTCGATTTTAAGGCATCAACCGTACTCTTAATAATTATCCATTTTAAGGTGTCAACCGTAACCATAACAGTATAGCATGTCAAGCATTTATATGAAAATAAAAACAAATCCAGATATCAAATGATTCACCTGATCTAGTAGAATTTGACTCAATTATCTAATGTAGAAACATCCTCATCTACATGTCACGTAAAAAGAGAATTCTAGTTATTATCTTATTTTCCTAAGATTTTCTTAGGTTTTATTTATTTAAGAAGATACATTAAATTGGTATCATTAAAATCTTGTAACCCAAAATAAGTTTTTAAGAGTCTTATGAAAAAATTAGTTTTAAAAGCATTAACTATCATTTTTATTTTATTGAAATCCTAACTTACTAAAACTAAAATCATAAGGAAAAAAACACTTGTTTTATGTTATTTAAAATATTTAAGCTTATATCTTTAGAATTTGATTTGTATAAAAAATTAATTAAATCACAAAATAATTTTTAATATAACCTTTTTTTTGTTTTATTCTATATATTTTTTAAAACTAAAAAACGAAACGAACAAAAAAAAAAAAAAGAATACCCAAACATGGTTTGTTTCATAACAATGGAACCCATAACATAACAATGGATTCAAAATGCAAAACGGAGGATGCGAATTGCATGAGAATTGGTTCGGTTTCAAAATTTGTTGCCAAATTTTGAACTTACTGTACGGCCAATCTAGACATCAATTTTGACGGCTGATCGCAGCTGCGCATAGGCGACCATGAGATGAATCTAACCAAATTTACGACGGTTGAAACGAAGGTCCGAGGTGATGGCTGTGATGGTCCAAAGTTAACCCAAAAAACTATAAATTTAACAAAATTTATAAAACGATAATTTTCTGGTTTGGGTTTGTCGGAGCAGTTTACTGGCAATCAAATCCGTTCACTAGCGGCATTAGGGCGTTAAAAGGAAAGTGGTGACTAGTGGCAGTGGGTAGTTGTAGCGACCCAATAATTTGTAGAAAATAATTTTTGACTGTAGATATTTTCTTATTATTTAGGTTTGGTGTGAAACCCAGTTCTATTTCATTATATATATATATATATATATATATATATATATATATACACACACACACATGTTTGATGTGTTTCTTTCATTGCATATATATCATTGAAGAATGGTTTATGCTTCAGTATTGTAGAACAGTATGCGTAGATGTGTTTTAGGCTTTCTCATGCTTCGTTAAGGTTTGTTTGGTTGATCCTAGGGTTGAAAAACCTATTTTGACATTGTAAAACATGTTCTGGCATTTTTCCATCTATCCAGTCGACTGAACGGGTTTCCCTAGTCAACTGGAAGGACAATAGGTGGATCCAGTCGACTGGATTGGGGTTCAGTCGACTGGATTGTGTCGGTTGGGAGAGTTTTGTAGATCTGGAACACCTTCAATCGACTGGAGGGGCAATCTAGTCGACTGGATGCACTGTTTGGCCGAGCCTATATATATTTCAGCACCTATTTTGTTTAGAAAAATTCATTTTTCTCCCAAACTCTTTGCCTTCTCTCTACATTTTTGTGTTTCCCGAGCCTAATTTTTGACGATCAGCTTGTGGGTCCTTGCTATTCACGCTGCTAGCTCTTTATCCATCTGGATAGATTCTCATTTAGACGAGGTTCAATTTTTGAGGTTTCGAGTTTTGACTCGCCGAGGTAGAATCCTAGACTCTATTGTTGTTAAAGGATGCTACGCGCAATTATAGGTGTTTTTACCGGTTGAAATTGCCAAAAAAATGCTTTAGATGTTGTTTTTTCATGTTTAAACCATGTTGTTGGATAAAAAGCATGTTTTAGCTCTTTTCTTGGTTTATTATATGATTTGGATGTGTGAAAGTTCGTGATTTTCAAAGAAATAGTTTTAAAAACGAAGGTTTGAGAAAATCTTGAAAAACGTATTTTTGGAGATTTAGAGCTAACTCTTGGGGTTGAGTCTCAGCTTTTAAAATATTTTTATGAAAGTATGTTTTTACATTGATCTCTATATTGATGGATGTTGGATCAATTTTTATACATGTTGATGTATAACTGTTTTACGGGTTTTTCGTAGTTAAGCTACGGCTAGTTTTTAAATGATCTTATAGATGTACCGTGACAGTGGGTGTGTTGAGTTGGGCTGCTATTGTTCCTTAGTAGAAGTTCAAAAATGTGCTTAGTGTAGGTCCCTACGGACCTTTGGGTTAATCTCTATAAACGAGGTGGTGGGTGCTTAGTACCCTCGGGTTTCGGCCCATAAGCTAAGTGGTTACGTTGTTGTGACTCTGTATAGAACTTGTGATTATCTAGAAGGCATTGAGCAATTTTAGGGTAATGGGTAAGAGTTTATAGTTATTTTCTTTGTCCATGCGTGTGACAGAGTCGGTACATAGGATTCATTTTATCTTATTTTTCACGGTTGTGTGTTCTGAGTGAAAAAATAACGTTTTGTTCTCGATTGTGTGATCCAGGTGAAAATTCAAGTTTTTGGTTTTTGTTTTCCTTAACTGTAAAATGATATCGGCATCGTTGTTATACATGGTTTTGGGATGGAAACATTGGAATTTTATGAAGTAAAACCGTTTTGAGGCCCGTGTTAGCCTGATGGGAAAACTTGAGATTTTTAGGATGAAAAAGCTTTTTGGCTCATGTGGTTAAGTCTTTATGCTTACAATTGCATAACCTACTTTACAACTTTATAGTCTATTCCTATTGGGCTTCAGCTCATGGTATGGGATTTTTTGCAAATCTTTTTCGGTGAACATGAAGAGTTGACCTAGATGCCCGTGGTGGCAGAAGACTTGTTGTAGTTTTTCCTATATTTTGAGACATGTAATTTTACATGCGATGCCTATTTCTGAAGGCAAGTTTTGCATGCCTTGAGGCGCTATATTATCCATGTCTGGAACTGTATGTTTACTGTTTATGAGAGATGAACATTGGGTTCTTTTATCCAAATGTTGTATATTTTGAGTTGATGGTTTTTCAATTAAAGACCTTTTTTTCAATGTTTACAACCCCAAAACAGATGCAAAAGCAGATGAAATAAAAGAATGCGATGCTCCCGTGTCGATAAGAACACTGGCCCATGATCTATACACCAAGAGAGTACATTTGATCACTGATGTAGTAGCTGTGGCGTTGGGATTTAGGGGTTTTGGAAAATGCTTCAAAAATAAGAAAATTCAATGGATGTTTGAAAAAAATCTTTTAACACCTTGAAAACTAATATTTTAAAAACTCTTTTTTGTTGAAAATGGAGTCGCCACTTAATTTTTGAGAAAAACTAAGAAAAACAAAAATGACTACTGATTTTTAAAACGTTTAACCAGAGAAAGAGGATTCGGGAGTTAAGGTACAAATCGAGAAAGGTGTTAGGTACAACATTCGCCCAACCGTAAAGTTGACATCTACTAATCATTATTGGTTCTTTAATATGATTTCTCAAATGCAGGCAAATAAAAAAAATAGAGACAATGAGAGAACATCCAAAATTAAATACAAAAATACATAACATGTGTATAGAACGCCAAAACAAAACAAGTATCAAAAGGAAAATCCTAAATCCTACGGCATGCAATTCTAAATGATACATGAAACACACCCACATGCAATATTCACGAAATTAAATTAACTATCATGATTTAAGTAGAAGAATAAAAAAACGTGTTAGAAAATGTCAAAATTGCCTAAACATTATTTCCTAACAAGAAATACACTAAACTACAAATTTTTTTTAAAGAAAATAACTAAAATATGCACATTGTCAAAACAAGATAAATTAACATTAACATGATGAAAATATACTAAAAATAAAATATGCATGTAAATTCTATATTTAAAAGAAAATTTACTAGCAAAGAAAACAAAAAACAAGAGTGTTATGACAAAAGAGAGTTTGAGAATTTAAAGAAAAAAAAAAGAAAATGGAGAAAAAATTTGTAAAAGAAAATTATGCTAAATGAAAAGGTTAGAAAATATTTATTTAAATTACTAAAAGAAAACTTAACTATTCACAGTTACACTAAAAGAAAATAAAGTGAAAAGAAAATAAAAGAGAAGAAAATTACAATGAAAATTGGATTAAAAGACTTTTATTATTTTTTGGTTTAACAAAAGATGAAAATTGGATTAAAAGACTTTTATTATTTTTTGGTTTAACAAAAGAAAAGAAACGGAGAATAAGATAAACATTATAAAAAGAAAAAAAAATGAAAAAGAAAGAAAGGAAATGGAATATTAAAAGAAAATAAAATTACATTACAAGAGGCAAAGAAAATAAAACTACATTGCAAAGAAATAAGATGCTAGAAAGAAAAATTACACTACTATTAAAAAAAAGAAAAAAAACTAAAAAAGAAATGTTAAGCTAAATATAAAATAAAATGGAGCATTAAACAAATGTTACAAGAAAAAAAAAATTGAGTGCTATTAGAAGGAAAATTAGACTAACTAAAGGAAAAGAAAAAAAAATAAATGTTAGAACATTAAATTAACATAAAAAGAAAAGAAAATAAATGAAATGAAATACTAGAATTAAATGGGTGTAATATTGTAATTACAACTATTTTTATGTATATGCTTATATTATAACAATAACGGCATTATTTAGTCGTATAATCAAATTATATTAGCACTCTTTAATGATTTAATGAAAAATAGCAACGTGCTTAGTGTGGGTGTGTAACACGGGTAAGTAAATAAAATAAACAATCAACATAAGAATTGAATTTATAACACGAATTAACTAGTGTAAACTAAGCACATTACTTATTAACTAAATAAAATCTAGCGATTAAAGCAATTACATAAGCAATGTAAGAAAGTAATCAAAAGAAAATAATCAAATTAAGCCGATCACTCCAAAGAGGTAGAAAGTAGAGTTAGAAGGACCGAGGATCCAAGCGAAATACCTGGATCGCTAAAAAATCCTCAAGTCAGGGGAATCTGCTTCAACGGGTCAAACCTTGGGTGGTGATCCAAGCAAGGCTTCAAGATGGGTGTCGGAGGCTCGAATCTTGGTATTTTGGCAGGGCTTCGGCGTCGGGGCTCGAAATTGCTCGGCAACTCGGCAAAGCTTATCTCTCAAAACCTCTCCCTCACTTTCTGTGTTGAAAACATACCAAGGGGTTCGGTATTTATAGAATTCTTCAACCAATGAGATGCTGACACGTTCTGGGACACGTCAGGATTTTTGAAGTTAGTGGTTGCCATGTTAAAGTTAGCGGTCGCCAGGTTGGAGTTGGCGGTCGCCACTTTTGGCTAGGGTTTCCACAAGGTTCTATTGGCGGTCGCCACAATGAACATGGCGGTCGTCTTACTTGGGCAGCAAGTTTTGATGGTTCGATATAATTTCATCGGTTTGAAGGTTCTGGGTTCAAATATCGAGCTTGGATCACTTTTTGAGGATCGTACCGAGGCACTATTCTACCTGTTTTCATCATTGGCTTCACCTAAGATTTGGCGGGGTCAATTTGGGGTGTCTACAGTTGCCCCTCTTTGATATAACTTACATACCAATGCGTGGAGCAAGTTATATCAAAGATCTAGAGACAACATCCGTTTGACCGAGTCGTCAATCTTAAGCCACAAGCATACAAGCATGCGTATGATGTTGGTCGTACTCGAATCTTCATCGAGCTGCCTACGTACCCCATTTGCTAGGGATCATACCAGAACGTAGTTCATGAGGAAAAATGCGAGATAAGAAAAATGATGCGTGACAAGTATAGTGTAATGCAATGCGAGTCAGTTTAGGGTCATAAAGAGGACCGACGAATCAATTTAGGGTCATGAAGAGGATTGATGAGTCAGTTTAAGGTCATGAGGAAGACCGAGGAGTCAGTTTAGGGTCAAGAGGAGGACCGAGGAGTCAAACATCAAATTAATAGGTCGAGTTAAGACCTAAAATTTCGAGGAGAGGTGCGAGATAAAAAAACAATTAAAAGCCAATTTACGGCTTAAAGATAAACTTATTGGAAAAAAATGCGACTTAATAGGTCGTGTCAAGACTAAAAAACTCGAATGCCTAGCACACCAGGGCATAAGGTGCCTATTCTTCTAGGGCTTGAGAGATAGAATGCCTAGCACACTAGGGCTTGGAACATAGGATGCTTAGCACATTAGGGCTTGGGAAACCTAAGATGCCTTCTGGACATAGGTCCTAGACGCCTTATGGACTACGATTTAAAGAAAACCTAAGACACCTTCTTGACTTCAGACCTAGACTCCTTATGGGCTAGGATCTGGAGAAAACCTAAGACACCTTCTGGACTTAGGACCAAAATGCCTTATAGACTAGGGTTTGGAGAAAACCTAAGACACCTTCTGGACTTAGGACCTAGATGCCTTATGGACTAGGGTTTGGAGAAAAGCTAAGACATTTTCTAGACTTAGGACCTAAGACACTTTCTGGACTTAGGACTTAGACACCTTATGAACTAGGGTTTGGAGAAAACCTAAGACACTTTCTGGACTTAGTACCTAGAAGCCTTATGGACAAGGGTTTAAAGAAAACCTAAGACACCTTATGGACTTAGGACCTAGACGCCTTATGGACTAGGGTTTGGAGAAAACCTAAGATACCCTCTGGACTTAAAACCTAAACGTTTTATGAACTAGGGTTTAAAGAAAACCTAAGACACCTTCTGGACTTAGGACCTAGACGCCTTATGGACTAGGGTTTGGAGAAAACCTAAGACACCTTCTAGACTTAGGACATTGACGCCTTATAGACTAGGGTTTGGAGAAAACCTAAGACACCTTCTTGACTTAGGACCTAGACGCCTTATGGACTAGGATTTGGAGAAAACGTAAGACACCTTCTGAACTTAGGACCTAGACGCCTTATAGACTAGGGTTTAGAGAAAACCTAAGACACCTTCTGAACTTAGGACCTAAACGCCTTATGGACTAGGGTTTGGAGGAAACCTAAGACACCTTCTGGACTTAGGACCTAGACGCCATATGGCCTAAGGTTTGGAGAAAATCAAAGATACCTTCTGGACTTAGGACCTAGACACCTTATAGATTAGGGTTTAAAGAAAACTTAAGACACCTTCTGGACTTAGGACCTAGATGCCTTATAGACTAGGGTTTAAAGAAAATCTAAGACACTTTCTGGACTTAGGACCTAGACGCCTTATAGACTAGGGTTTAGAGAAAACCTAAGACACCTTCTAGACTTAGGACCTTGACGCCTTATAGACTAGGGTTTGAAGAAAACCTAAGACACCTTCTGGACTTAGGACCTAGACGCCTTATGGACTAAGGTTTAAAGAAAATCTAAGACACCTTCTGGACTTAGGACCTAGACGCCTTGTGGACTACGATTTGGAGAAAACCTTAGACACCTTTTGGACTTAGAACCTAGACGCCTTATAGACTAGGGTTTGGAGAAAACCTCAAACACCTTTTGGACTTACGACCTAGATGCCTTATGGACTAGGGTTTAAAGAAAACCTGAGACACCTTCTGGACTTAGGACCTAGAAGCCTTATGGACTAGGGTTTAGAGAGAACCTAAGGATCGTCACTCACACACGAACCTAGGGTTAAAAGGATTTGCCTGGCGCACCAGGGCTTAGGGTGCCTCGTCTTCTAGGGCTTGAAAGATTTTCCTGGCACACCAGGGCTTTGAGAACCTAAGGATCGTCTTACGAATCTAAAACCTGGACAACGCATCGCATATGACTATGATTTGAAAGAAGTTTGCCTGGCACACCAGGGCTTGGATCAACGAACCATTGCTGAGGGCTGCTACACAGCTTTTAGGATCCACAAGCTCATGTTTTCTACTTTGGTCTTGAAGAGTTATGCTCCACTGTAGAGGTGTTCACCGACATTCTTAATCTTGTCTCACAGGAGTTCATGTCAATACTTTCCAGTTCATCATACATCCTTGTGGCCAAAAGGTTTCTTTCTTCATCCATGGGGATTCACTGAACATAGATTTTGTCCTACCAGTGCCCTTGGTGACTTTAACTTTTAGTTACGGCGCCGTTATGTTCTGTGCATTTGTCTACTTGCTCGGTGCCTTCTGGTTTCCTGTAACGGCCAAGTTAGCACTATTCTAGTGGACATTGCTGAGCAAATAAGGGTAGGGATAGACTTCTTGCCCCTAGCTTTGGCTAAGACCTTGATTGGTCTAGTGCTATCCACCGAGGTGTAATCATGTTTTTTGTCGATAGTCCTTTACTTCTCCAAGGTAAAACTCAAATCTGTCCTTTTTTCGCTCTTCTCTTCTTTTGCTGATTTTTCCTTAGTTTTTTACCGCTCTTCTCTCCTTTTGCTGATTTCTCTCAGATTTTACTGCTATTCTCTCCTTTTTCACTCTCTTTTTATTTCTCCACACATCACTCATTTTGCTGATTTCTCTCAATTCTTACCTCTTTTTTCTTTTCTCAGATTTGACTGATAGAGAAGGTAAATCTTCTGTATAAACTAACTTTGGATGGACACAATGCTTCTGCCTTTGGTTCATCGTCCTTTTTACCTGATACGCACTACCGAGGTGGCTTGGAGACAGTATTTTTCTTCGGTAACTGGAACAGACATCACTTGGCAGTGCTCTCAGTGGCGGATCCCTTTCATGACTTTGATCATTATGGACCATCCAAATGTCTTGCTGATTGGTCTACAGCTGCCAACTTTTTATTATCCACACCAAATCATGAGACAGTTTGGTCGAGGTCAGATCATATTTCATGGAGTATGGGGTCATATTAATTCATCTTCCCTTCAGGCCTCATTTCTGGCGCAGTATCTGGAGGCTTGGCCATCCCATTCATTGATGGAGATGCAAGAGTTGCCCCACACTAATCTCCCTAAGGAGTACAAGGCGTGGTTGGTTCAGGATAAAGGGAACAGAAAGAAAGAAGATGGAGAAGAACAAGTAGCAAAGAGGAGGAGGATCTGAGAGATCTGTTTTGCTTTTAGGATTTTGTAGTTTTCTTCTTTCTTTAGAGTTTAAGACTTGCGTGTCCGCCCCTTATTTCTAAAACATTGTGGTTGCAACTGAAGTAATGAAAATCCCACGTTTATCTGAAAAAGGTTCTCAATTATTTAAAGTTTTTCAATTCAATTAAACAACTTTATTATGAAAACTCAAATATGAATTTGCATTGATCATTACTCGGATTCAAAGATAACTAAAACAAATAAGGTGGTTGGACTTCTTAAAAGAAGCTGCCTACGTTTCCTACAAAGTGAAATCAGGTCGAAACGTAGTTCCAGCTCGGTTTATTCTCGGGTATTAACACTCTCCTTTTGTAATGCCCAAACTTTTGCCAATATCACCCTTTTGGATTTTCGGCCTTGCGGGCTGCTCTAAATTTTTCCTGAATCGCCTTTTCAATTTTCAACTCAGCGAGCTTTTATTTTATCTTTATTTTTATCTCAAGGGTAGTATTTTATTTTTTTAGCTGGTCCAAGTTTATTGGAGTGGAGAACGGGTTACCATCCAGGTCATAATAGTCTTGATCAGATACGGCCTGGAAAATTCTGCTTAAACTTGCCTCGTGGGTCGAAAATAAGAGCCTTGATTTCCTTAAGAGCCAAGTCACTTTCTCTCGGGTTCCGGGTCTTAAAAAGTTTTTTGTTGAACGCTCGAGCTATCCTCCTTTGGCATCCTTGTATGTGAAATAGGATTTGTAGTCTTCTTTCATCAAATAAGAGAAGCACTTCCATCAAATTCTTCTGCCATTCTTCTAGGGTTGAGCCATGTCTTATACTTTTTGATCCCTTCAAAGAATTTCTGCAGCACTGTGATATGGTTGTTTCGATCTTTGGACTTCACAATTATTTCGTCTACATACACTTCGACTTCTTTGTGTGTCATGTCACGCAATAAGGTAGTTGCAGCCTTTTGACAGGTTGCCCAAGCATTCTTCAAATGAATGGCGTCACGTGATAACAGTAGGTGCCCCACAATATAATGAATGTCATCTTTTCTCTGTCTTCAAGGTCTATTAAGATCTGATTGTACCCGGAGAAGCCATCCATAAATGATAAAAGAGTGTGCCCCACTATGCTGTCTACCAAGACGTCAATATGCAGCAGTGAAAAGTCATTCTTTGGACTAGCCTTGTTGAGATTCCAAAAATTCACACAGACACTGATGCATCCAGTCTTCTTTAAGACCGGCACAATGTTGGCCACCCACTTTGGATACTCGGTTACCATAAGAAATCTAGCGTTGATCTTCTTGGTGACTTCCTCTTTGATCTTCAGAGCCCATTCTAGCCGTATCCTTCTCAATTTCTGTTTGACCAGTTTGGCATCGGGATACAAAGGGATATGGTATTAGATAATATCATGATCAATTTCGGGCATATCCTCGTATGATCATGCAAAAACATCTTTGAATTCTTTTAATAAAGTCATTAATTGCTCACGTTCAACTAAAGATAACGAAGAACCAATTTGGACAATTCTGGGTAAATTTTACTACCCAGATTTATTGATAATTTTTCTTCAATTATTGGTTGGGCACGCATTTCTTTTTTTTTAAAGCTTTTAATTCTTCGGGAACATTCCCTTCGAATTAAAAATCATCAGAAAGCGTACAAAATAAATCAAGCAAGGTAAAATAATCAGAACCTTCGTTTATTTCATTGATATCAAAGATAGCAGGGATTACAAAATCAAAAGCAAAAGAAGATGGTACGCAGACAGACGTGCCTTTGGACTTGAGACTCGACATCCAACTGATTAGAACAAAGCAGAAACTAATAAGACTTCGACTTGACTCGAGACTTGAATCATGCAAAATACAAGAATTTAAAAACCAGGTGTGACATTCGGTGAAGATGGAGGTGGAATGACCTTATTGTCAATGAGATCCCGAATGTCATGGCAGAGTTTCAGACAGTTGTCGGTTGGGTGTCCATGGATCTGATGGTATGAGCAATATAGGGTGGGATCGTAGCACAGCGGTAAAGGGTTAGGAGGCGGCATTGGATCAAGTAGTTTTATCAGCCCTTTCTCAACAAATCGATTCAGGGCCGTGGTCAGAGAGATATTAAGGGGAGTGAAAACTCTCCTTGGCATTTTCGACTGCAACGACTGGTTATTTTTGGGATGAGGTGATGAAGGTGAAGAATTCGGTCGATCTGATTGGGGGTTTAGCAAATTCACCTCGTTAGAGAAAGATGCAGGGCTAGTGGAAGATGCAGGGCTAGTGGATGGGTAAGGCCTTCTCGGATTTTTGTTTGGCTCGACCTCATCGATATCACCAGACTGGATTGCATTTTCTATCTGAACCCCGTCATCAAATAACTGCTCGAATGTGGAGAGCGACTGCGTGATCAAACAACGCTTCAGAGGAGATTGGAGATTCTTGACTATAATCCTCACCTGTTCCTTTTCTGTTGGATGATTAAAGGATATAAAAAGATATACTTAACATAAATAATCAATTCCATCATCTCTTAGGGCCGGCCACTTAGGGAGTAAACCATAGGTGTGTCAAATACCAAAATCGCCCCTCATTAATTTAATTTAATTCTTGAATGTCCCCGGCAGCAAAATCGGCATTCCAATTAAATTAAATAATTACCGAAATCAACAAGAAAAATATCTGTGCGTATTATGGGCTACGTGAGGGAACACGATGAAGTATAGGACTTGGGCTAACCGTACGAGAAAACTGAATATCTCTAACTCTGTCCCCGAGTTAGATCCTTTTCCGTACGAACCAGAACTTATTCCACTAAAGGTCCTGACTGAACTCCCGGCCCTAACTCAAATTATGTCTTGAGTTTTCAATTATTAAATGCACTAAATTCTCCTCACGTTTAAGATATGGATTCCCGATAAATAAATTAGGTTACTGACAACCCGATTTAATTATCCTCTTCTCCTGGCAACCGCACCGCTTAACCTTTTGATATACCGGATTCGAAGATCCACTGTACAGATTTAGCATAATCAAACCTATAAGCAAAATACACGAGGGGCAACTCCTCAACCTAAATCGGACGTGATTTCCGTCAGCTGATTATCAATCATCGGATAAATAATGCCAGTACTCAACTCATCGGTATTGTTGATCTCATGGAGGAAATCTCAACCATTGCCGACTCAAAGTACTGTACATTATCTGAACACAATTAATCAATCACTTCGGGATTAAAAATTCGCGCAATACATGATAATACGGGATGTGGATCAATTCATATAGTCAGTATATAATCGATCACCCCGTTGATCTTGCTCAATACACTCCAAGTGTACTAACACATCGAGCTCGAATATTGAATTCAAAACTAGAATTCGATCCATTCGACCTAGCCAAGACCAGCTACTATAACGATGTACTACAATCGTACCAATGGAATGTCTAGGTCCATAATGACTGTGAGCCTATCTGTATAATCTATCAAAACTTTTGACCCGATCTTCCGTGCAACACGCACCGAGTCAAATACTGAATAGAAATACGAACTATGCATTCATACATCACAAATGTGAATATAAAACCATAAATGCAAAAATATCTCAAATGTTTCTCATTAATATGCCAGGGATCCAGAATAAAATACATAAAAAGCATGATTTTTCAGAATACATTCCCAATAATCTCCCACTTATACTCAAAGCCATGCACGAACACACCTGACACCTAACCCTTCTACATGGTCATCAAATACTTTCTGAGACAACGCCATAGTAAAAGGATCTGCTAGGTTATCCGCAGATGCTATCTTGGAAACTACCACGTCTCCACGCTACACTATCTCCCGGATGAGATGATACTTCCTCTCAATGTGCTTTCTCCTTTTGTGGACTCTTGGTTCCTTTGAGTTCGCAATTGCTCCACTGTTATGACAATATAGTACAATAGGCGATTGTACCGAGGGTACCGCATCCAAGTCAATTAGGAAGTTCTTGAGCCAAACCGCTTCCTTAGCTGCATCCGAAGTTGCAACATATTCAGCCTCCATAGTAGAGTCAGCAATACAAGACTGCTTCACACTCCTCCAACTTATGGCTCCACCTCCCAAGGTAAACACATAACCCGAGGTGGACCTCCTAAAATCTCTATCTGCCTAGAAATCTGAGTCGCTATACCCAATAGGTATGAGCCTACCAGCCTGGTACACCAACATATACTCTATAGTCCTTTTCAGGTACTTGAGTATATTCTTGACCGCAGTTCAATGCTCTTTCCCTAGATTAGACTGATTTTTGCTTACCATGCCTATAACATAACAGATATTTGGTCTAGTGCATAAGGAATACCTGGGACTTTCTACTGCTGAAGCATAAGGAATACCTCTCATCCTCTCTATCTCTAGAGGTGTCCTAGGACTCAGATCCCTAAATAGAGTGATCCATATCTGAAAGGAATAAATTCTTTCTAAGAATTTTTCATGCCAAATCGAGCAATAATCAAGTCAATGTAACGGGCTTGGGATAAGCCTAACATCCTACGTGATCGATCTCGTATGAGTTTGATCCCAAGGATTTGGCCCGCTTCTCCTAAGTCCTTCATGTCAAATTGACTCGATAACCACACCTTCACCGAAGATAGCAACCCCACATCGTTTTCGATTAGGAGAATGTCATCAACATAAATGACTAGAAATGCCACCTTATGCCCATCGCGCTTCCAGTACACGCAATACTCGATAGAACACTGATCAAAGCCAAAGCTTTTAATCACCTGGTCAAATCGAGTATTCTAAGACCTTGATGCTTGCTTAAACCCATAAATAGATTTTTTAAGCTTGCACATCATGTACTCCAAGCCCTTTGCTATGAACCCGTCTGGCTGCATCATATAGATGCTTTCGTCAAGACTTCCGTTAAGAAATGCCGTCTTGATGCCCATTTGTCAAATCTCGTAATCGAGATAAGCAGCAATGGATAAGAGAATTCGAATGGACTTAAGCATAGTCACCGGCGAATAGGTTTTCTCATAATCGAACCTTTCTTTCTAAGTAAACCCCTTCGCAACAAGCCTAGATTTGAAGGTTTCTACCTCCCCATCCACTCCTCTCTTTTTCTTGAAGATCCATTTTCACCCGATGGGTTTTATCCCATTTAATGGATCTACATGCTCCCATACCTGATTAGAGTACATGGACTCTATCTCAGATTCCATAGCCTTTTGCCATAATTGTGCATCCTTGTCTTGTAGTGCTTCTGTTAGGAATGTATACTAAAAAGTCTTGCTTTTTAGGTTTTTTATTCTTGATCCCTGGGATATTAATGAGAAACATTTGAGATATTTTTGCATTCGTGGTTTCATATTTAATAATGGGATCTTTCAATCCACTTGTGGCAATTCTCAAGGAACATAAATTAACTGGACCAAACTTTATCACAT
>JAOTRH010047963.1:0-19602 GCA_034768845.1 Heliamphora exappendiculata | reverse complement strand
GAACATGGCGGTCGCCACTTTTGACAATGACTTGGGCAACAAGTTATCGATGGTTTGGTACAATTTCATTGGTTTCGCAGATTTTGAAGGTTTTTGATGACTGGATTCAAATACCGAGCTTGGATCAACTCCCGAGGATCGTACTGAGGCACTATTCCTTCTGTTTTCATCATCGAATTCACCTAAGATTAGGCGGGGTCAAATTGGAGTGTCTACAGCAGGGGTTTGGCGTCGGGGCTCGGGATCGCTCGATGTATCGATAGAGTCTCTCTCACTCAAAAATTCGTCTTGAAAATGTACGATGGGGTACGGTATTTATAGAATTCTTCAACTAATGAGATGTTGCGACGTTTTAAGACATGTCAGGCCATTTTGAGTTGGCGGCCACCACAATGCAAGCTGTGCGGCCGCTAGGTTGGAAAAGGTTCCACAAGGTTCTATTGGCGGTCGCCATAATGTGAGTTGGCGGTCGCCATGTTGGAGTTGGCGGCCGTCACTTTTGACTAGGGTTTTCAAGAGGTTCTATTGACGGCCACCACAATAAATATGGCGGTCGCCACTTCTGGCAATGACTTGGGCAACAAGTTATCGATGGTTCGGTTCAATTTCACTGGTTTGAACGTTTTTGATGTTTGGGTTCAAATACCGAGCTTGGATCACTTCCCGAGGATCGTACTAAGGCACTATTCGACCTGTTTTTATTATAGAATTTTTTTAAGATTAGGCGGGGTCAAATTGGGTTGTCTGCAGCGCCATACACTGCTGGTCCCTGAATGTCAAGGCCCTCGAGTGCCTTTCTAGAGTCCCGCTAGCGTATGATTTTGTTCTTCTAGCACTCGAGCGCCTAGCTAGTGTTTTGCCAGCATCGGTTTCTAGAGTTTCACGCACGAGTGCCTTGCTAGTGCTAGCTAGCACCGATTTCTGGTTTTTAAGAAATTCGAGACATTCAACACGGATCCCTTGTGATC
Source organism: Heliamphora exappendiculata (assembly GCA_034768845.1). Taxonomy (NCBI): domain Eukaryota; kingdom Viridiplantae; phylum Streptophyta; class Magnoliopsida; order Ericales; family Sarraceniaceae; genus Heliamphora; species Heliamphora exappendiculata. Next base: position 18,634 of record JAOTRH010047963.1, on the reverse strand, counting down.
AATTGCAGATTTATTGACAAAGCATGTCGGAGAACAAGTCGAAATAGAAGAGAAAATATTGATGGGATGTGCGTCGTAACTGTTAAAGAAACAAGAATAGATTTCTAATGGGTTCAGGTAAATGAATTATTCGAGCATATAGTCCATTGAAGTTAATATGAAGGTAGAGTTGAATGTGGTATAATTTTAAAATTCTGTTGAGCCTCATGATACCAAATAAGATGTTTCCATAATATATTAGCATAGATATTGCATGAAATGTTTCGGGTCGTTGTATGTAAATATACAATTATAGATATATTTATATGAGTCTCATATTTGACAATGTTTCTAATTTCGTTGGACTTTGTCTAATTGCATTGTATTTGTTATTAGATTGTATATTTTTATTCTCAACGTTACAGTGCTTGGAGTGGCAGTATACAATTAGATATTTATACATGTACAAAGTTCTACTTTTTTTTTTTGTAGTTTCGATTGTTCATAATTAAAACATGATTTGTACTAATGCTAATTGATTGTGACTTTATGTGTTGCTGTATTTTTATGCATTTATTTGACTACATTATCACTTTTTTATTGTAAGTTTTTTCAATAATGATTTGTTGCAGAAAATAAGAATAATCTCATTTTTTAAAAATAAGAATGCTCTCATTTCCTATTGTGCGTGATACAAACTGGTTATGGCTTGTTCGGCACAATTGGGACCAGGTAAACTGGTCCAATACTGATGACCCCGAACAAAATATGGGCCGGACTCCTCACCGTCGAACTCACTGAAAGCTCCTTGCTCCACCACCGAACTCCTGCAAGGCAAAGAACGCCGTTAGCGCCTTCCAGCCAGTTGTGACCGGGAGGCACTCCGACGCTCAAGTTATATATCTCTTGGAGATGTTTCTAGGCAAGAGCTTAGGTTAAGAATGTCGTACATGTGGTGGTGAGAGTGTCTCCCTTTATATAGGGGTTGAAACCCTCATGAGGTTGAATCCTCCTAGAATTCTGCCTCTTGATTCTTTGGAGATTTGCTTCCTATCTTGTGGATTTGATTCTGATATTTTTCCCATCCCACTTACCCGATCAAATCGTATCAGGGATGGAAACTTAATCTTTCCACCTAGGGTCCGACATGGGCTTCATTGGTCCAGGCTGCCCCTCTCTGGGGTGGGCTGAACTCATATGGCCCGAACAACTGGTGATCCATGCTTCTTTGGGTACCGGAGTCATCTGTCCTAGGCTGGCCCCCTTTTTGGGGCCTTGGTCCTATTTAATTGGGCTGGACCTTTAGGCCCACAATATTTTGCTCCCCCTTAACTGCCCTCCAGCTTTGGTTCTTGGTCGGTTAGTCTGATCGGTGAAGAGCCAGAGCTTTGGATCTTTGTTTAGTCGTGCTGTTCGGGTTGTATGTTGAGTAATGGAGTTATAAGGGGTGTTCCATTGTTCGGAGACATCTATTTGGTTCCTCATGTGATGGTTGGGTTGCCCAGACCTCTTGAGCTCCTCTCATAAATGATGACAGCTGACCTCGAACCCTGTTCTGCTGACATGGAGTGCTCTGACTGGATCCCTGGGGAGGCACGCGCTGTTCCAGGGAACAACGTTTGTAATAATGATTAGAAACGGCGCATTTAATGCGCTGGTCCTTTCAAACGTGATGGGTATAAAAGCCCATTTGGACACCATTCTTGTCCTTTTACCATTTCTAAATTTTTTCTAAAGAACCTTTTCTACATTTTTCGGCGAACTGAACCTCCATTTCCGGCGATTGTGTCCAGATTCCGACGGTAGTTTGGGTTTTCCATTGTCATTTCTGAGGTAAATTCCTTGTCTTTTTGTTTCCTTTTCCTTGCCTTGAGGCGAGTTTGCTTGCTTTTGCATAAGCTTCTTCTTCTATCCCTTTCTTCTGAAAGTTGGTATCGACGCCGGTGGAAATGCTTGAATTCTGGCATCGATACAATGTTCCAGATGATGTTGGCATCACTCTGGCCAATCCTAGAGATTCCTGAGAAGGGAACTAGGAAAAGCTCCCTCTTCCACTGGTGGCCATAGTGGAAGGGGGAGTTTGATTCCTGGTTCACCCCTTTCTTCGGAGGGTTCTTCGGCATTACAGGGTGAGTCCCATGCAAGTCTCATCTAATGTCTTTAGAGTGGTCATGGGAGTTGTGAAGTTAAACCGTATTCTGGGTACCAACCTTGGTATCTGGGATATCGTTTACTGCTACAATATGGTAAAACACTCGTCTGGGTCATATTACCTCAAAGCCAAAAGGACAGCCGAGAAGTTGGTCATCGAACTGCCGGACTCTGGCAAGGATGTCGATGATGACTTCTTGTATATAACGGGAAATTTTGAGTTTGGCCTAGGGGAAGTGGAGGACATCTTCACTATTCCACGAAAGGACAGCCTTGGACCCGGTAGTCTCACTCACCAACTGCTTGTGTTTATGTCTGTTATAGAGCTAGTCTTGGTTTTTATGCTAATAACTATGTTCTTCATTCTTTTTGTCCAGTTCAGGTGCTATTGCTAACAATCCGGCGCGTGGAGCTCTTCCCGGCATCCATTTAGAGGACTTGAAGAAGGTCTGGGAATATAAGGGCCTCCCCGAGCAACGGGGTCTTGGTAGAGCTACCCCCATCCTTCTAAAGTGCATACCGACTTACCGAAGCTTCATCCGGGCGAACACGTCAGGTGTTCGGATAATTCCACCAGCACCAGCGCCCACGGAAGTTCCAGAAGCCATCGTTCTACCCTTCACCCGAGCAGAAAGACAGGTTACCGTCGGCCAACCTCCCCCACTGACAGACGTGCCCGGACCATCATCCCCAGGGTACACAATTTCAATTTCCTCATCGTCTTCCTCTTCCATAGACTTTTCTATTTTTGAAGATCTAGCGGAGATGGCGCAAAAAAAAGCACCTACCGCCGACCTTGCCCAGTTCCTCACCCTTGGTGGGCAAAAGAGGCAGGCAACTGCCGCAGCAGCCACTCCGGAAAATCTTGCCGCCGAACTTACAGAGGAGGCTTCTTCAATCTCCAAAGTTACATCTCAACCCCCCTTCAAAAAGCTGAAAAAGGTCGGGGGCTCCCCCTAAGGACAAAGGGAAGGAGAAGGGGAAGGAGAAGGAAAAGGAGAGAAGGGAGAAGGGGAAAGCTGTAGCGGAACAGTCTGGGGGGACAGATCCGTGGCTTCCCAAATTCAAGAAGGGTGATCGTGTGATCACTGTCCCGGACCGGGCGAAGTCCCCGGATACAGCTTTTGCTCTGTCAAAATCTCTGTTGCTGCCGGGCGATATGGAGAAAGCCCGAAAGCTCCCCCATGAACAGCTGGTAAAATCTTCCATCCGCCACTCTATCCAGGTATTATTCGGAACTCCCCCGTCCATTATTCTTGTACTTCATGTTTTTGCTTAATGTTTGTTTTTATGACTAACACCTTTTTCTTTTGCAGAGCCTTCAATGTCTGATGGTGATGGTAGAGCGTGCTGAGGCGCAGGAAGCCGAGCTGATCAAGCTCTGCCAGGCCAACTCCCAATACCTTCAGCAAATTGGGAAGTTGAAAGGTAGTCTTCGAGAGAAGACAAAGATTGCCGATGCTACTTGGGCAAGGGTCTCCGAGCTCGTAGCATAGGAAATTGCCTTAAAAAGGCAACTGAAGGAGAAAAAGGATTCCCTAGCCCATACTGTGGTTCAACTGGGGAAGACGGAGGCCGAGCTGGTCAAGGCCAAGGAAAAGGCTTCAAAAGCCTATTCGGCAGGGGTTGCAGAGGCTGCTGAAGATTATAAGTCGCAAATCTCGGGCCTTTAAGACCTCATCTTTGGCTTCACTTGGGAGGCCGCGCTTAAAGTTGCTAGAGTTGACGACTCTTCCTCCTTATACAAGGAGGTTCCCCTACCGACCAAGCAGGCAGCGGAGGAAGTTGGAGAAGAAGTTGGGGATGCTGAGGCCGGTCTTGTTGATGCTGTCGTTCAAGAGAACGTTGAGGCGGTGTTGGCTACGCCTGCAGCCATCGAGGAAGTGGGTACCCTGGTGGAAACCACCAAAAACTTTTTGGCCGCTCCTTGAAGGGTTTATGTTCTTCTTCCCTTTATCTATTTTTGTACTGCCCTTTAGGGTTTTTCCTTGTAGCTTTGAGGGTTTTAGCCCCTCTTTTATTAATGAAAATTTTTCTTCTTATCTTCTCATGTCCTCGTACTTGCATTGTCTCTAATGAACTTCACTTAGGGGTACATGAGTTCAGATAAGCATCGAACTTAACCTTTTTAGGCTTAAAACATCATAGGTATGGAATTAGTATCCATACTAAGGGCAAAAGTAGTTCGGCTGAACATTGAACTTAGCATTTTTAGGCTTAAACATCCTAAGTATGGGATTAACATCTATACTAAGGGCTAGATGAGTTCGGATAAACTTCGAACATAGCCTTTTCAGGCTTAAACAGCCTAAATATGGGATCAACATCCATACAAAGGGCAAGAGTAGTTCGGGTGAACATCGAACTTAGCCTTTTTAGGCTTAAACATCCTAAGTATGGGATTAACATCTATACTAAGGGTTAGATGAGTTCGGATAAATTTCGAACTTAGCCTTTTCAGGTTTAAACATTCTAAATATGGGATCAACATCCATACAAAGGGCAAAAAGTAGTTTGGGTGAACATTGAACTTAGCTTTTTTAGGCTTAAACATCCTAAGTATGGGATTAACATCCATACTAAGGGCTAGATGAGTTCGGATAAATTTCAAACTTAGTCTTTTTAGGAAAAGATCCTAAGTATGGGATCAACATCCATACAAAGGGCAAAAGTAGTTCGGGTGAACATCGAACTTAATTTATCGAATTCGTTCGCTGTACTCAGGGTGTGTATGCGCCCAAGTTTTTGTTAGGAAGATTGTGTGATAAAGACTTGTAGGAGGAAATAAAAAGCTCATGCCGAACAACGGAGTTTTATTGTGAATAGTAAAGAACCACAAAGAACTATAAACTTTTAAAGGTAAAATTTGCGAAGATTGTTTGCATTCCATGGCCTAGGGATTGTATTTTCGCTCATGTCTTCAAGGTGGTATGCTCCAGTGCCACCATTGGAGGTAACCTTGTACGGACCTTCCCAGTTCAGGCCCAACTTCCCCTGTACTGGATCTTTCATATGGCCGAGTACTTTCCTTAGGACCAGATCTCCTATGTCGAACTCACGGTGTTTCACCCTCTTATTGTACCCTTTGGCAAGGGTTTGCTGATAGGTTGCTAATTTAATGGTGGCCATCATCCTTCGCTCTTCGGCTAAATCTAGGTCCAAGGCTAGTGGCTTATCATTTGCTCCGGGAGTACTGACCTCTGTTCGGATTGTTGGTAATCCAACCTCCAGGAGTATAACTGCCTCTACCCCGTAGGCTAAGGAAAAGGGGGTTTCGCCTATAGACCTCCTTGGAGTAGTTCGGTAAGTCCATAGAACTGAGGGCAGTTCTTCGACCCACCTCCCCTTAGCTGCATCCATCCTCTTCTTCAGTCCGTCGATGATGGTCTTATTGGTAGTCTCTGCCTGCCCATTACTCTGAGGGTACGTTGGGGTAGAGAAGTAATTCTTGATCCTAAACCCTGAACAAAAATTCTTAAATAGGGAGTTATTGAACTGAGTACCGTTGTCGGAGATAATTGCTCGGGGGATGCTGAACTGGGTGATAATGCTCCTCCATGTGAACCTCTTTACATCAATGTCCCTGATATTGACCAAGGGCTCAGCCTCCACCCATTTAGTGAAGTAGTCAGTGGCGACGAGGGGATATTTTCTTTTACCGGTGGCCTTTTGGAAGGGGCCAACTATGTCATATACCCACTGGCGAAAGGGCCATGGACTTGTGAGTGGGGAGAGATCTTCGGTTGGGATGTGTATGTTTGGGCTGAACCTATGGCACTTTTTACACATCTGAACATACTGCTCTGCGTCTTTTTGCATGTAGGGCCACCAGTAGCCCTGAAAAATTTCTCGGTGAGCTAATGACCGTCCTCCAGTATGGCTACAACAAATTCCCTCATGTATTTTGAACAGGAGGTCCTGGACTTTGTTCGGGTGCACATAGAAGAGGTAGGGCCCGATGAAGGACTTCTTGTACAAATCCCCCGGACTGGAGACCCAGAACCTTGCTGGCTTTCTTCTTATTATCCGTGCTTCTCTTTGATTGTCTGGGAGCATGTTTTTTACCAAGTAGTCTTTCATGGGATTCATCCAACTTGGACGCAGTTCCGCGCAGTAGACCGACTTCTTCTCATGGTTGATAATGCTCGACTGTTGGAGGACCTCTATCGAAATTACCCTTTTTTCCTCAAAACTAACAGCCGATGCTAGGTAAGCCACAGAATCGGCATGGTTATTTTCTTTGGATGAGAGCTGGGTGATCGCAATTCTTGGGATGTCTTTGGCCAGTTGCTGTGCTATGTGAACGTACGCCTGCATTCTGTCATCTCTGGCTAGGTATTCTCTCTTGAATTGATTTACTACTAATTGAGAATCACAGAATACATTGACTTTTTTGGCCTTTAACTCAATGACGTCCCGAAGTCCAGCTAGAAGCGCCTCATATTCGGCTTCGTTGTTAGTGGCCTGGAAGTCAAGCCAAATTGCTTTCTCGATGAGGATTCCTTCTGGGCTGTACAACACAATCCCAACTCCTGCTCCTTTGTGGCATGATGAGCCATCCACGTACATTCTCCAAGTATCATTGGAATAGCTATCATCTTGGCCAGTTTTCTCGGGGATTTGCCCCCAGTAGTACCATCCGAATAGTTCTCCTGGCTGAACTCGGCGATGAAATCGGCCAATACTTGGCTTTTTATGGCCGTTCGTGGGATGAAACTGATGTCATGCTCCCCAAGCTCCACGGCCCATTTTGGAACTCTCCCTGAAAAGTCAGCTTTTTGAAGTAACGATTGAAGGGGGTATTCGGTTATTACCTTGATTGGGTGAGCTCTGAAGTAGTGAATGAGTTTGCGAGAGGCAACGACCAGGGCCAGTGCAAGGTTCTCTAATGCCAGGTACCTTGTCTCTGGATCAAGAAAGACCTTGCTCACGTAGTAGATTAGCCTCTGGACCTTGTCTTCTATCCTCAGGAGGACTGCACTTACAGCTCGACTAGAGACTGCGAGATATATGAATAGTGTTTCACCAGAGTTTGGCACCGTTAGCAACGGTGGGGAAGAGAGATACTGCTTTAGTTTCGCAAGGGCCTGCTCACTTTCTTCGTCCCATCTGAACTAGTTTGCCCTCCTCATGGCTCTAAAGAATGGATAGCACCGATCAGATGCTCGGCTAATGAAGTGGTTGAGTGGCGCAGCCATTCCTGTCAACTTCTGGACTTCTTTTAGGTTTTGTAGACTTTTTAAGTTATGTATGGCTGATATCTGTTTGGGATTTACCTCAATTCCTTTATGAGTGACAAGGAAACCTAGGAATTTTCCCGAACTGACTCCAAAAGCACACTTGGAGGCATTAAGCCTTAGTTTGTAAGCCTTGAGGATTTCAAATGTCTTTCTCAGATCTTCGAGGTACTTGTTCAGGTGCTTAGTCTTTACAACCATGTCATCTATGTAGACTTCCATGGTTTTGCCAATCAGTTCACCGAACATCTTTGTTGCGAGCCTTTAATAAGTGGCACCAGCATTCTTCAATCCGAATGGCATTACCTTGTAGCAGTAGATTCCTCAAGGAGTGATAAATGCTGTCTTTTCCATGTCTGGGAGGTACATGGAAATCTGATGGTATCCTCTATAAGCATCCAAGAAACTCATCCTTTCATACCCTGCCGTTAAATCGACGAGCTGGTCTATTCGGGGCAGAGGAAAACAGTCTTTAGGGCAGGCTTTGTTGAGATCGGTGAAGTCAACACAGACTCGCCACTTTCCATCCTTCTTCTTGACTATGATAGTGTTTGCCAACCAGGTTGGGTAGTGGACTTCCTTGATGGCCCCAACTTCTTTTAGTTTCTGAACTTCCTCAACCACTGCCTCTGCATGATGTGGTGTTGACTTCCTTGGCTTTTGTACCATTGGCTTCCTTAGGGGATCCACATTTAATCGGTGGCTGATTACCTCGGGATCTATCCCCGACATTTTGTATGGCGTCCAGGTGAAGACCTCTTTGTTTTCCTTTAAAAATTTCACGAGTTCGGTCTCTTCTTGTCCGGCTAAACTTGTCCCGAGCAAGAAGAACCGATCCGGGTCCATCAAGGAATAAAACACTCAGCCAGCTGCTGCCAATTCATGATGAAACAGGGGGGCAACTTGTGGAACCAACTGAGGGCAGTCTTCCCCAGGCTGGATGGGAACATGCGAAAAAAGAGGGCATCATTCCCACTCTATAGCGCCATTGCTTATCTGTATTGCCGAACGTGGCTTGCTGGATCTGTCTTCCAATCATACATTTCGAACTTTGGTGGAGAGAACTTGCGAGGTGGACCAGCATTCTCTATGACTTTGGCCAACGGTGGCACCGAGATCTGTTCAAGGGCCCTCTTTGCCACGTCCTGGGCTGTTCGGCCATTGCCGTGCTGCAATCGAGAATCCATCCTTCTTTCCAACCAGAGTCGTAGATCTTGATTTGGATCCAGTTCGGCCTGAGCAACCCTTTCATAACTTGGCCGAACTGATTCCGTTTTGACGGTTTTAGAACTTCTTAGGCTTACCTCAGGTTCTTTGCGCCTCCCCCTCTGAGGATGACTCAGGCTGTAGGACTCCGGACTACGCTCGGTCTCCTTAGGATCTTCTCTTTGCCTCACACGAGGCTCCCTTCTAGCCTCCTGCCCCTGGACCAGTCGCCTGAGTTCATCAATCTCTCTGTCACGTTGCTCTATTCTCTCTTCAAGGTTGTCGATGATTCTATCTCGCCTTGCCAGTCTTTTTTTAGTCTCCCCCTCTCTCTTGAAGGTGGAGGAGAGGGTTGTTCCCCCCTGGAACTGGTTGTTGAGTATCGGAGTTGCCTTCCATTGTGTGAGGCGTCGTCCCTATGCCTTCGTACTTCTGAAGGGATTCTGGGGTCCCTTGGCCTTTCTGGAATGATAGGGATGGATCTTTGGGGGATATCCCCTAGTACGGATTCCAGTGAATCCCGTCAGAGTCTGGCTCATGATTCTGTTGATTTGAGGTCGTCGTTCCCACAGACGGCGCCAAATTGTGCGTGGTACAAACTGGTTAGGGCTTGTTCGGCACAATCGAAACCAGGTAAACTGACCTAATACTGATGACCCCGAACAAAATATGGGCCGGACTCCTCGCCGCCGAACTCACTGAAAGCTCCTTACTCCACCGTCGAACCCTACAAGGCAGAGAACGTCGTTAACGCCTTCAAGCCGGTTATGACCGGGAGGCACTTCGACGCTTAAGTTAGATATCTCTTGGAGATGTTTCTAGGCAAGAGCTTGGGTTAAGAATGTCGTACATGTGGTGGTGAGAGTGCCTCCCTTTATATAGGGGTTGAAACCCTCATGAGATTGAATCCTCCTAGGATTCTGCCTCTTAATTCTTTGGAGATTTGCTTCCTATCCCGTGAATTTGATTCCGATTTGTTCCCATCCTATTTACCCGATTAAATCGTATTAGGGATGGAAACTTAATCTTTCCACCTAGGGTTCGACATGGGCTTCATTGGTCCGGGTTGTCCCTCTTTGGAGTGGACCGAACTCATATGGCCCGAACAACTGGTAATTCATGCTTCTTTGGGTACTGGAGTCATCTAACCTGGGTTGGCCCCCCCTTTTTGGGGCCTTGGTCCTCTTTAATTGGGTTAGACCTTTAGACCCACGGTATTTTGCTCTCCCTCACTTATTATTTGATTTTTTATTGTCTAAGCAACATTGGTGCATTTACACTCTTTCTAATGTCCAATAAATGCGAAATTTCTCCTCTCTCTCTCTCTCTCTATATATATATATATATATATCCTTTTCTTTTACATACATAAAAAAATGCAAAATCTTTAAAATTGATGTAAAAATAAAGACTTTCCCATGTTTTCCTTTTGTTTTTTTAAAAAAAAAAAAAATCAGTTTTTGAAAATAAAAAAATTTTCATTTTTTTTGAAAATAAAAAAAAATCTTATTTTTATAAAATTCATATTCACTATAAATCTTATTTTATAGTTCACTATGAGTAGATATTTAAAATACCAATATTATTAAAAATGAATATATAGAACATAAATTATAAAATCTTAAGGTTGAAAACAGAAAAAAAAAAACTATAAGTGCCAAGTCGCCAAAAGTTTTACTTATTTCATTTAACTATTTAATGAACTTTTCAAAAAAGAAAAAAACTATTTAATGGGCATTTATCTAGGCCCCATGTCAAAGATAAAATCTTTTAAAATATTCACAAAAAAAAAGAATTATTCTAAAATAAATCTAAAACATGGGATCTAATATAATTAACTGAAAAGTTTACTAATAATTAAAAAGGTAAAAACAAAAACTATACGCAGAGCCTATGTGGAGACTTGATAAAGTTTACTTTTTATTAATATAATTAAATTAATGAAAATAGTTCCTTTATGACTAATATTGTATTTGGGTGGATACTCGGATATTTAATTATGATTAATTTTATAATATTAAAAAAATTTAATAACTTAATTTGAATTAAATTTAAATAAAATGAAAATTTTTAAAAACTTTGTGAAGATTCATTTTGTAGGAACTTTTAAAGCCTTCTAGAGACTGAGAATTTGGGAAAAGAAAAAAAACGAAAAAAATTAAGAAAAACGGGCCAACATCCGCCCCACCATTCTTCTGTTTTCTCCTTGTTCCTCCATTGGAGGAGCTTTCAAGCTCTCAACACGTCTCCCTCTAAAAATTAAGTGGCTACGCCTCCAAATCAGGCGCCGCCGACCGGAATACGACCATTACACAACACGAGCATCGCGCCGGTTCATCTTGGAGCCGAAATCAAGATGGCCGAAAATCCTAGGGTTCCGAGAATTTGGGGTTTTTTCACTCATGAGGTAGGACTTTGACTAATTAATGGAATTTTGCTTTACTATGTGTTGTATTTTCATTTAAACCCTTGAAACTCAAAAAGGTTTGGAGAAAATCCGTGAACCGTAGTTTAATTTATTCTTTAATTATATGATTACATAAAGATTTGATGAAGGATTCAAGTATGGGGTATTTAATGAGATGGTTGAGTGTTGTGGCTTGTTGACCTAGATAATTCTTTATATGGTAGATTTGATCTCTTGGTAATTTGAATGAATTGATGTAATTGGATTAATAAAAGGGGTGTGTGAGTCTTATGACTTGATGAGGGGTGGCCCTTGACTTAAATTGGTTAGTTAACTTAGAGATTGTGAAATTTGATACAAAAACCCTAGTTTAAATTGTGGTGAAGCCTTGATTTCATAACAATTGAATTAATTGAGGGGTTTAAACTAATGTGGAGTTGATTTTACGGGTGGACTATAAAATCATGGAATTTGGGTTAATACATGGTTTAATTTGGGAACTTGCATATCAAAGTCTTAATTTTTCTTAATTTTCCATAGAATTAATTGATGAGTTTGAATCACTTTTATGGTGACTAGCAGTCGGCACATGTATGCGTGTACAACCATAAAGTGATTATAATTTAAAAATTAAGTAGTAAAAAATTTTTAATGGATATCTGGTAGAGGGAGAGGGAGTGGGAGTGGACAGTTACATATAGTTTTTTTTAGAGAGAAAGAGGAAGTGAGGGAGAGTAGTTTAGGAAATATCAAAAATTCACACAGCTTCAAAATTGGGGAACACCAAATGGTGTTCTTTCTTTGTAAGATAGTATAGATGTTAATTTATGGATTGTTTAATTGTTAATTTGAAATTAATTCAAAAACTACTTGAGTGAGACTCAAGAGTTTAATCAAAAATTGTTGGATATTGAGTTTAACTTGCGAGTTGTGGAATATTAGAATTGGAACTAAATTATGTATTAACTTTATTGATAATGAATAAAAGTGGTGGGTTTGGGTCTTTTTAGATATTTACATGTAATTGGTTGAACGATGAAACTAAATTAATTCAAGAGTCGAGTATGTACTGTATTGGGGTTTAAGTTAATTCATGAGATTGGGATACCAAAATGAGGGTTAGAACCTTGTCTCTTGCTAATATAAAATTTAAGGATAAATTCTTGGCTTAATTTTATGATTTGTGGATTTTATATATATAAAAAGCATGGTTTGGGAATGTAGTAAAGTTCCATAAGATAATTAGTGGATCAAAATCTTACTAATGTGAAGCTAAATTCGTAGGGTAAATAAAAGATTTAAGGGATCTCGGATGTAAATCTTAATCCATATTGATGGATGGTATTGAGTGCAAGATTATTAAATTCTTTAGCATATCTAATCTATAGATTGCTAATTCATGGTATTGGGATGAATTTAAAAGTTAACTTAATGGAACTTGGTATGTTAATTAAGCTTCTTGGATTTGTAGTACAAATAAAACCATATTTCTCTTAATCGTGGTGTGATGAGGTATATAGGTGTTGATTTTAAACAAGTTAAAAGTTTGGTTAATTTTAGTGTATTTGGCTTAATTTCATGAAAACTGGTTGAAGAATTGATAAATGGAAAACTTAATGAGACTTTGGAAACATGTTATTTGTTGATTTGTGACTTGAAAGTTAAATACATAGTTACTTGGTGAAATTAGGAAGTTAGTATGTAAAGACCCGAAGTTAAATAAATAGAATGTGATAATTTTATGGATAATGAACTTAAAAGGGTAGGTTGGATCTTTGTGTTGAATGATTTGCATATGCAATGTTGAGTTATGAGTTGGAATTCATTAAAAATTTATTTTTGAGATATATTGGGATTAACTCCAACTTTGGAACTTATTATATGAATTGGACTTGAGCACATCAAGTTATGACATAATTATGTGTAATTGTGAAATGGGTTGATGTGGGAAACTTAATCCCATGGTTGGGTTTATGAGTTAAAATTGATAGAAAGGAGATTACTAAGTTGAATTGGGAATCAAGGGTTGGTTGTGAAATAAGTTGGGTTTGACTAGCTCCGTGGTGAAAAATCAAAAACTTGTGCAAGTAGGGTGCTCTACCCATCGGGTTAGTCCCTAGAAAAGTATGCACAGGTTGCCTACCCATTGGCGTTCTTCTGGAAAATCGAAAAGGAATGTTTTTTGTGGTGAGTCATAGAGCAAGCTATTATCTTTTAGGTTCCGCGTAGCCAGATGGGCGATAATAGCTAGGGATCTTTATAAGCTGCACTCGGACATTGGTTCGGAACTTAACTACTAAAACAAATGAACTCGGATAATGATGAGAATATGGATGTGAAGTTTAAGTGGACAAATATGGATGTGAAGTTAAAGTGGACAAGCTAGATGAAATGGATGATATGTGTGAACCTTGGTATTAAAAGACAAATTAGAGATATATCTTAATGTGTGAAACGGGATGGTAAATGATTGGTTGATTTAAACTTCTACGAAAGTATGAGCTAATATCTATGTTTATGAGAACTTGTGTTTCTCGCTTTTGACATCCAGTCACACCTCACATATTATGCATTGCATTATTTTTTAGTCTCTATTATACGAGCTTCGATTCACGTTATTAAATTAAATGTTTTTGTAGGTTCAAGTGAAAGATAGAAAGCATAAAGGAATATACTTGAACTTAAATTGTAATTTGTAAATCATTTCATAAAGTGCATGGAAATTGGGAAGAATTTGTATATTATGAGAAATCATGTAGCTATATTCAAATGTTTTGATGTCTAAGTCTTAAGTTAGAGAACTTAATGAAATTTTCGTATTTTCTTTGAAGGAACGTAAATATAATGATACTATGATAAATAGTTTTTGATTTAGTTTTGAATTGTGAAGTTGTTGAAATCTAAGCAGAGCCTGTGTATAATTGTTGTTCGCGTATTTACATGTGGTTATGAAAATTTGGCTTATTCGAAAACCAATGGAAATTTTGCAAAAATTTTTAAAAAAAAATTGACACTTAGAATATCTTATGATAACCAAATGATGGGTGAGAATATCTTATGATAATCAAATGATGGTTGTTCGTGAGCTTGAAGTTAGTCCTCCCCTGATAAAAAGTGGTTTTAATTAGTTTAATATCATCTCTCAAATAGTTATTCAAATAACTTTTTTAATGAAATTTTAAGCCTAAAACTGGATTGTTTATCAAGTTTTCGTTAAGTTGGCTGTCTATAACGGATTATTGAGGTCAGTTCACGTACCTCTGTTTTGAGGCGTGACAGCCTATCCCTCAAAAGAGAAACAAATAAATAAAAAAAAAAATAAGGTGACAGCCTATCCCTCAAAAGAGAAACAAATAAATAAAAGAAAAAATAAGGTGACAGCCTATCCCTCAAAAGAGAAACAAATAAATAAAAGAAAAAATAAGATTAGAGGGATCGACGAAGAATTTGTCGATTTGTGTTTAACGAAGATTAATACCACATCCAGGAAAGCAAACAAGAGGGATCAACAAAGAATTTGTCATCATCGGAGGGATCAACAAAGAATTTGTCATCATCAGAGGTGTAATTTTGGCCCGGTTCGACTTGGTCGTGGCTCGGAGGGTTAAGCCTAGATCGACTTGGGCTCAACGGGCTTGCACCAAATTTTCGAGCTAGGCTGGCTCGGGCTTTTTTTGGCCAAGGATTAGTCCAGGCCCTAGGGGTACTGGGCTCGAGCCTTGGGCGGGTCAGACGGGCTTTCAATTTTTTTGCATTTTTTTTTTGTTTAGTTGTTATGTATGTTTATAATTTTATTATTTTCATACTTATTTAGTTTATAAATTTATAGTATAATGTTAGTTTACGACTTTATTAGTAGTAGTTAATATATTAACATTAGTTTATAAGTTATAAATTTATAGTTTATTATTAGTTATTAGTTATTATTATGATGTTATATTTTATTAGTTTATAAGTTTATTAGTTCATACTTCATTATTTATATTAGTTTATAAGTTTATAATATATTATTAATTTATTAGTTTATTTAAGTTTATTAGTTTTTATAGTTTATAGTTAATTATTAGTTATTAAGTTATTAAGTTATTATTTTATTATATAAGTTTTTATTTTATTTTTTTTTAAGTTTTTAAGTTTATTATTACTTTACAAGTTTATAGTTTATAATTTTGTATTATTAATTTATTAATTTATTATTTATTATAAGTTTATTATTAAACCTGTAATAATAAAGTGGCAGGCCAACGGGCCGGGCCAGCCCATGGGTTTTAAGGTGTAGGTCTAAGCTTGAAAATCTTATATCCAAGCTTGGATGGGCTTGGGCTTTTGCTCGGCGGCCCGTAGAATACCAAAGCGCAAGTCAAAATTACACCCCTAGTCATCCTTTATTTGGCTATTTGCTAATTTGTTGATGGATCATTAAAAAAATTTAAATTTTTCCTATTTAATAGGATAATAATATTTTCATTACTCAGCAATTAATCATCCATTATCAAAATAATACAAACTAAATTAAACACTTTAATTATTAAGTAAATTACACCAAATTTAATATAATCAAGTTGTTGTTTTGATAAAAAAATATATAAATATAAAGGTCGAAGATCACTCAATTTTTTTAAATTCTATATAAGAGAATATATGCGACCAAGTAATTATTAAAACAAATTGTACAAAAAAAGAATTCGATATTCAATTTTGTAAAACGATTGTTAAGTTCTTGTTGCATATTGATAATTGTGTAAAATAGTTTAATATAGTAATGATATAGTTTAGTTTGCATTGTGGCTTTTTTAAAATAACGAATATATCATTTGTGTTTAAAATAGGAACATTGAGAGAAAAAATATGGTGTAATGCATTGGAAATAATTATATAATTTTTTATATTTTCACGAGCCAATGATATTTTTAATGAGGTTAATTATACATAATTAAAAATAATTGTTGGCTCAATTGACTCACCATTCTACATGTTGCGTCTCCCCTCCTACTTTGGATGGTTAACCAATTGATGATCAATGGATGATGCAAGAAATTTCCATTGAATATTCCTTAGATAAGGTTTCAATATAACAAGTAATCACAACAGAAATAAAAAATAAAATAAAAAAAATAACCGATGTCGATATATTTGAAATCGATGATGGTCCATTGAACGTTCTTAGATAAGGTTTCAATAAAACAAATAATAATAAATAAATAAATAAAAAAAAAGAAATAACCGACGTCCGAAATAATTGAAACTGATGGTCAATTGTTGTAAGATGAACCGTCTTATTCGAAAATGATTAATGTTGAATTTGATAAAATGGGTTTGAGAATATATCTTTATACAAATAAAGTTCAGCTTGGAGGTGTTTTTAATTTTTTCGTCGGCTCAAATTATACTCGAATCTATAAATTTAAAATGGATTTGGAGTTTTAGGGGAAAAATAAGATTTACTCAAATAATAATCAACAACATTAAGACACCAATGTTATATAATATTCTTATCTCTATTTCATTAACTCGCTTACTCTTCTTGACTCAACTTATCGGCAACTGTTTCTAAATTTGATAGGAACTTATTTACAACTCTTTCTAAATTCGATGGGTTAAAATGCTTTGAAGCAAGGGTGGAGCTAAAATCTTTAACATGTTACCAAATTTTATGTAAAAATAAATTATACTAATTACAATAATTATATTTAATTTTACAAGAAGTTTCTATAAATTGCATAAAACACTGCATAAGTATATTTGCAGTATTTTATTTATAAATAAGATAAGTGGAATACACCATTGGTTATTGAGATAGACGACACGTATGCATGCTAAGAACTATTATGTGTTTTAACCACTATACGTATAATTATTGTTATTTTTAAGACATAAATTGAATGCACAAATGAATATCTATAGAGGTTTAATAAATCAAAATAAATTTGCACTCTATTTAAATACTGAAAAGAAAATATCAAGACTATTATAAAGATATAACGAAAAAGTGAAGAATAAAAATATAAGTTTTCAAGTAGAGTAACCACTCACTGAGCCATTCATAAAAAAAAAAAAAAAATGCCTGACATGAAATTCATTTATGATAGAACTCATACTGAATTTCTTTGGAACTTTTCTTGTTATATACAAAATTAAAGAGTTTGTAAGAAAGTATTTATCCTCTACCTTGTTAGGAACCCATAACAATTTTAGTTGCATTAACTTATAAGTTGAATGTTATATAATACTTACAAGTTTTACTACTGTGGAGGAAACTCATCTATGAAAAAAAAGTAGCTTATTGCTTGAATATTATATTCTACTTAGTATTTCTACCGCAGTAGAGTGTTATGACCCCCACAAATTGCTAGGCGTGTGAAGCTTAGTTATTTATAAGAGTTTGACTCGTGGCCTAATCTATTTCAAAAGCATCACAGATTAAAATAAATTTTTTTAAAACCTTAGTCCATGGTGGAGGTGAGGACTGTTGTCCCTGAGGAAATTTTTTTTTTTTTATTTTTTTTACTCAGTTGTGGGTCTTTATATTTGTTACTTTAGTTTAGGATTTGTAACTTGTTGGTATTAATAACTGGAATATAACAACAATCTGTCGGTTATCAAAACCAGGATAGCAACAACATGCTATATAAAATATATAGCAATTGAAAATAAATAAATAAAAAAAAAGCAGGAAAGCCAAAAACAGAAATTTGAAATCTATTTTGTTTATACTGAAACTTTTAAAAATCAGATGCAGATAATAAGCAAACCAAAATACTATTATGGAAAATAGATTTATATATTAAGCAGTAAACTAAAACAGAATAACGTTCTGAAAAATAGAGGTAAAATTAAAACACAAAAATTAAGAAATGAAATTAACTTGGTATTAAACTGTGCTAAAAAAATAAGCAAAATGGAATTAAATTAAAACCCAAACAAGAATAGAAAACTGTTTCATAAAACAACAGCAGAAGTGAACACTGATTTATAAAACAAAACAAAACATAGTAGCAATCAATTAAATTAGAATAGTCATACATAACGAGTTGGGATCGAGTCCAATGTTTAACAGTGTCTCCTTAAGACAGAATACGTTCTCGCCTCAGTACTTGCGATAGAATGGATGTCTGCCTGCTGGATAAAATGATCCCCGTGTGCAGAAGAAACACGGCGATCTACACAGTCAGCGAATGCTGTAGTGTTTGAACTTTCTAATTAACAGAACAATGACGAAGATGTAGAATGTCGAGGAGGAATGAGGGGCTTTGAAATTCGATCCTTCAAACAGGTGCTGGAGCAGCTTATTTATAGGCGTTGATGGCAACTATTCGGAATAAACTGTTGGAATTTTGTGAATTCATTGGCCATTGAATTCCAAAATTCAATATCAGAATTCAATTGCAATTGAATTGACCATTCAATTGGCAATTGAATCCTGAGAATCAATACCATTTATGGCTATTGATTCTCCTAAAATCCCCTCCATGATGGAAGGATTATATGTGCTGTAATCCCATTTAGTTTTCTGTAGAAGAGAGAATGTGAGAGAATGAGAGATAGAACAGAGAAAACCACAGCAGATGTGAGAAAGGAGAGATACAATTCTCAGATTATATTACAAGCTGTAAGAGAGAGAAAGACAGACGGAGTACGTTCGTAGCCGATCCTT
>JAOTRH010047952.1:0-19602 GCA_034768845.1 Heliamphora exappendiculata | reverse complement strand
TCCCGCTCAATACACTTCAAGTGTACTAACACATCGAGCTCGAACATCGAATTCCCAAAACCTGAATTCGACCCGTTCGGCCTAGCCAAGACCAGTTACTATAACGATGTACTACAATCGTACCAATAGAATGTCCGAGTCCATTGTGATTGTGAGCCTACCTGTATAATCTGCCAGAACCTATGACCCGATCTTCCGTGCAGCATGCACCGAGTTAAATACTTGACAGAATATACGGACTATGCATTCATTCATTACAAATATAAATATGAAACCACGAATGCAAAAATATCTTAAATGTTTATCTTTAATATGCCAGGGATGAAGAATAAAAAAACTTAAAAAGCAAGGCTTTTCAATCTATATTCCTAACAACAACTATTTGACCGAGCCGTCAATCTTAGGCCCCAAATGCACAAGCATGCATATGATGTTGGTCGTACTCGAATTTTAATCGTGCTGCCCACGTTCCCCTTTGCTAGGGATCAGACCAAAACGTAGTTCCTAGGAAAAAAGACAAGGATGCAAGATAAGAACATGATGCATATGCAAATCCTAAAGATCGAGTTATGACCTAAAGGGAACATGGACGAGTGAGTCGAAGATCGAGTTAAGACCTAAGAACTGAGTTGGGAATAAAAAAAGGATCGAGTTAAGATTGAAGAAATTATCTAAATCGAAAAAGCAATTGATCGGTCGAGTCAAAACCTCCCAATTTCAGGATGAGAACAGGATAAAAAATAATTAAAAGCCGAGTTACGGCTTAAAATTAAATTTATCGAAAAGGATAATCACAAATTAATAGGTAAAGTTAAGAACTAAAAATTTGAAATAGAAGCGGAATAAAAATAACTAAAAGTCAAGTTACGACTTAAAATTAAATTTATCGGAAGAATAGATCTCGAATTAATAGGTCGAGTTAAAATCTAAAAAAAATTCGGGACGAAGCGTGAGATAAAAATAACTAAAAACCAAGTTACGACTTAAAACTAAATTTATCGGAAGGAAAAAACACACACAATACTATTTTTGAAATTATTTCTAAACGCACAAAATTTTCTCGAAGTATTTTTAAGACACTTCCGAGATTATAACATTATTTTTGAAAAGTTCTAAAAGTCATTTTTAAAAACAAACACACACACACACACACACACACACACACACACAAACAAAAAAAAACAAAACAAAACAAAACAAAATAAAATAAAATAACATAAATGATCAAAATTTTATGTTTTCTGAAAACCATTTTTGCTAATAAAACAAAAAAGAAAATAATTGTCTATAATACAATAAATGAAATAATAATAAAAGAAGATAAACAAAGCATCCATTAAAAAGCCCCAAACGGCCCCTCTCACAACCCCAAAACGCTGACATGGCCGTTGACAGACCAGCACTGTTTTCCCCTCTGACATAATGGTCGCCACTATTAAAATCCTTCGAAAGCGACGGTCGACGGATAAAAACCCCTCGTACCTGGCGGTCGCCATGAAACTTTTGTGAAACCCAACGGTCGCCAACTTTGAAGATGGCGGCCGCCACTTCCAGGCGTGCATAAAGCCCTTTGAGGAGCGCTGATGTGACTCAGTCTTCACCTCTCACTCTCTCTCTAGCTCTCTCGTTCTCTCAGACTCTCTCTCGTCTCTTTCTTAGCTTTCTCCTTTCTTTCTTGCTTATTCTTGCTTCTTAGCATTCGCACGATATTTACCCTATTATTTGTGATCCCATTCCTCTTTGTGGCGGGCTAGAGACATGGAGATGATGACTCAGGGGCACGACAGGGCCTTTATGCTACTGGGAGCTCCTCCATGGGGACTCTCAGGGATATGACTACTAGCTTCCCCACCAGCAGGGTCACTGCCACGCAGCCTATTGCTGCGATGGACACTCTTGTACTCGAGGCGAGGCGTGCTTCCCGCCAGACTGTTGAGGAGGCACAGGAAGCTGCTGAGGCACAGGTGGCTGCTGATGCTGCTGCTAAGGTCGTTGAGGCCGATTTCTTTGATCCTAGTGCTGGAGAGGGTCATCTGGCGCCCTTCGACCCATACACGTATGCTCCACTATCCCATCGTGTGGTTCCACACGGGATGAGATACTACTAGCCTCCCGCCGATGCTGTTGCAGCCGACGTTCTCTTGCCGGAGCACGATCGTTATATGTCTCACCGGCGCCCATCGGTAAGTTTTCCAAACTTATTGTTTTAATACCAAAGCATATTATATCTCTAACGTAGATGCCTGTCTAAGGTCCCCCATATGATGCCGTGATTTGATTATGATGATGGATGATGATGGTACGGATGATGAATGATGTAATTGTTGACTAGAATTTATTTAGGTACCCTTGCAAATAGAAATTAAAACAGTAAAGATACTTAGGATTTTTGAACAAATAATGAAATAGGGTACTTATTTTAGTGAAAAGCATAAAAATTAAGGAGTGAATTTTTGTTTTTTTTTTTGGGATATAACAACTAAAGGGGTAATTTTTATTAAAAAGAAATTTTATCAAAATTTTCTACAAAAAAGGGCAAAGAATTTTTGGAAATTTTCCAAATTTCATAGAAAAATTTAGAGAAGAAAATTTTAGAAAATCCTAGGAAATTTTTTTAGAAATATATTGGAAAGTCCTAGAAAATTTTGAAGAAAGACTATGAAACATCTTAGGAAAATTTTTCAGAAAATTCGAGAAACTTTTTGAAACATCCTAGGAGAAATTTTTTAGAAAATCCTAAAAAATTTTAAAAAAATCCTACAAATTTTGAAAAACTTTGAAAAATCCTAGAAATCTTTTAGAAAATCTTTGGAAAATTTTAGGAAAGTCCGAAAAATTTGGGAAAATTTTTTAAAAGTTTTTTTAAAAAAAAATTCTAAAAATTTTAGGAAAATTTTTAGAAGATTGAGGCAAATTCCTAGAAAATTAATCCTAAGGGGAAAAAACACAAATATCAAAGGGAATAGATTTTTTTTTTTTAGAATGATTAACACACAAAGATAAATATTTGCCCGGCACACTAGGGCTTGGGATTCCTAGTCTTTTACTAGGACGTGCAAAAAATAAAGAATCGGCACTGACACACGAACCTAGGGTTATTGTGCCTAGTTTTCTAGGGCTTAAAAGGACCGAAAGGTCATCACTTACACACGAGCCTAGGGTCAATGAGATTAACCTGATTTATCAGGGCTTAGAAAAAACCGAAGGGACGTCACATACACACGAACCTAGGGTAGAAAGGTTTGCCTGATTATCAGGGCTTAAAAAGAACTGAAGGGTCGTCACTTATACATGAACCTAGGGTAGAAAGGTTTGCCTGATTTATCAGGGCTTAGAGAGAACCAAAGGGTCGTCACTTACACACGAACCTAGGGTAGGAAGGTTTTCCTGATTTATCAGGGCTTTGAAAGAATCAAAGGGTCGTCACTTACACACGAACCTAGGGTTAGCTCTCAGATATTTTTCTATGCTTTGCTTGCTTGATCTGTTCTTTATATTTTTCCTATTTTTCTTATTCTTTTCAGGTTGGTCACTATGTCCGTGGCTTCGAAGGTTCTGCCTCTGAAAAGGTGTTGGAGTGGTATAATTCCCTCCCTGCTCTTAGCCGGGCTTATATTGATGCCTCAAGTTTTACTCGGTTCATACCCCTGTTGGATAGAACGAGCAACGACCGGGTATGGTTGACTGCCCTGGCGGAGCGGTGGTGGGATACCACAAACACCTTCCATTTCATAACTTTCGAGGCCACCTTGACTCCTCTGGATTTCGCTCTTATTACCGGCATCCGGGTTGGAGGGGCCCCTATTCCGTTCGACCCGTCCATAGCTCAATCGACTGACGCGTTGCTATACTTCCTCGGAGCTGTCCCTGCACAGATGGATAGGGATCGCATCAGATATACATGGTTCTTTGATCATTTCAGACATTTTCAGTGCACCGAGCCAGGCCATTACGAGTGGGTTGCCCGAGGCTTCTTGATTTATATGTTCGATACCTCTTTGTTTTCGAACAAGGAGAATACCGTTCATCTGCATTACTTGGGTGGCCTGGCTCATCTGGATCGAGTCGCTTCATTTGACTGGGGAGGAGCCGCTCTTGGTACTCTCTACAGCTTCATGCGGATTCTAACCCGATTCCCCTAAGAGCTTAGCATCGGGGGATACTGAAGGGTCTGAGAGGTATGGCTTTAGTTTCTATAATTTTTCATTCATTTTTGTTATCTGTTATCATTTTCTTGCTAACATCTTCCTCTTTGCAGTTGTGGAGTTACGAGTTTCTCGGGCTTCGTGTCCCGATAAACTCCTCGACGGACCGTTCAGTCATTCCCCGTCCGGTGGTCCCGAGGGCTAAAGGGAAAGAAGGCTCGAGGGAAGGATATCGACCGGTTCCAGGTATCACTGGACCGGCTGACCCTTGACCAGGTATCTCTATTTACTGCTTACTATTCTGTACAGTGCTTTCTACATTATACTACTTACTACACTGTTCACTGCACTGTTCTTTGCACTGTATATTGTTCACTGATCATTGCATTTATCGATTACTATATACTGTGATGGTCATTATATTATGTAGGTTCACTGGGATGTCTAGTAGGGCGTAGAGGGTCAGGCCGGCGCAGACCTAATGCGCAGCCGTGACATTGTCGCGAGACGTATCTTGCTGGAGGGCCCATTTGGATGGGAGTACTATCTAGGAGAGCGAGTGGTTTTCCAGTCACTCACCTGGGTCACTTTTGGATTCCAGTGGTCCCTCGAGCCTGCATGCGCAGAACTGATCATCTGAGCCGGTTCGATCTTCTCCTCGAGCTGGTGGGGACCTTAGCTGCTGAGTTGCTGGTGGCAGAGGGAGATTACACGGCCTGGGCCTGGGCCCATCTACTGGGTCCATTAGGACCCGGCCCGATTGGTGGTAGGAGGAAACGGATGCCAAAGGAGGAAGGAGCTGGTGTTGGTGCAACTGCTGATGTTAGAGTAGGAGCTGCCGCTGCTGCTAGTGGGATGCGAGGCCTAGAGATTCCATGGGATGTCCAGACCATGGCGTACGGCTTTCCTTTTTCTCTACCAGTCCCTGTTCTGCCAGCGCCGGAGATTAGGGCTGACATCGGCCAGGTTAGTTTCCTACCGTTCCCTCAGTCACTTGTTCTTTTTATCTGTCTAGTTTACCTAAACTATTCCCTTTTGCAGGTTGATCAAGCTTAGTTAGACCGTACGATGCTGATGGTCAGCGACTTGAGGGTACTGGTCCGGTAGATGGATGCCTCGATGCGAGCAGCCGGCATTGCTTTCACGCCAGTAGCTATTGTGAGGAGCTTGCGTGCTCTTTTTAATTTTTTCTGTATTTTCCTATCTTTATTCTGTTCTAAATCTTACTTTTCTCTTGACAGCCTCCAGTTCCAGCTACCAGTATAGTGCCGCCATAAGTTCCGGTTAGGCCTCCTGCTCCAACCTCAGCCTCGGTTCGAGGTCGTGGTTCCCGGGCATCTTCTCGGGCTCATTCCAGAGGGTCAATTTCACCTTCTCAAAACCTGTCTAGAGTTGTCTCTTCCTCTGGCAGTGATGATGGCGATGATTTTGACAAACTCTTTGAGGATGACAGCTCAGAGGAGGGCGGCCCTTCCTCCCGTCGAGTCTGCCCGAGGCACACCTGAGAGAGAGCTTCCCCCCTTCCCTAGTTTTATCTTTCTGCTGCTACATTTATTTTGATGGGCCTGCATGCCCTAGTTTGACACATTTTTATACATTTACCTACTTCATGGGCCTATGTACCCCAGTTTGCTGTTTATTGGGCCTGGGTGCCTTAATTTTTACACATTTTTGTCATTTTTTGATATATATTTTAGGCCTTCGTGCTATTTATTGCCTTATATTCATCTGCTTGTATGGTTCTCTTTCACTTTACTGCTCAAACTGTCATGGATGCATGGTTCAGATGCCACAATTTATACATACACTACAAACTGACACATACCCGACGTGTTCAAACATGGCGGTCGCCCTAATATAACATGGCAATCCCCACTTGCGAGGAGACTGACATAACGGTTGCTATTTTCAACCTGGCGGTTGCCTGGTCAAAAGACTGATGTCACTGTACTATGCTTTTCAAAGTTGGCGGATGCCTACTCTAAGGTGGCGGTCGCCACATTGATTGTACTTTTGGCCAAAATTTTGATTTTATGCCCTTTTCAGCCTTATAAATATAGCCTTGGGAGTCCCATTTGGTGCTTCTCCGACTCAGATGGCTTCTCCTCTTTCTTTATGGATTGAAACGTTCTCCCATATTGAGCGTCTGAACTTCGCCCCATTTGGCCTTAATGCCCTTTTCTCACTAAGGACCGTGAAGATTAATAGGCATTTAATGATGGCGGCTGCACAACTGTGGGATCCGCAGTCTCACGTCTTTCAATTTAGCCTTGAAGAACTCTGCCCCACTGTGGAGGAGTTTGCCGCCATTTTGGACTTAGCCCCACGAAGCTCTGTTGCTGTTCTGACTTTCTTTCTCTCAACTCAACAGCAGGTGATACAGCTTTGTGGTCTATCTAGGATGGAGGCCTCTCTTCTGACACATGATGAATGCCTTGACATACCTTGGATCATTGATAGATTTCATCCCACCAGTGACCTCAGTGACCTTAATTTTTAGCTCCGGCGACGCTATGCACTTTGCTTCTGTCTTCTTGCCCGGTATCTTCTTGTCCTTTCTGACGGGCGAGTTAGTTGCGCCCTAGTTGACATACCAGTCAGATGTGGATGGGGAGAGACTTCATGCCACTTGTTTTAGCCGAGACACTACTGGGCTTAGACGCTGTTCATCGTGGTGAGACCACCACCTTTGCTGGCAACCCTTTACTTCTTCAGATAAGTTCAATATTTTTACTCTTCACCAAACTTTTCGTCACACTACAAATATTTTCTCTTACTATTCTAACTTTTGTTGCAGATTTGGTTGATGGAGAAGGTGAATCTTGTATAGAAACCACATACCGATAGGTACAGTGCTGTAGTTTTCCTTTACCGCCCTTGTTATCGGATATGCGACACTGAGGCAGCCTGGCGATAGTACCTCTCATCCCTGACTGGCCCTGATATCACCTGGTAGTGTCCCTGGTGGCAGATCCCCGCCATGACTCTGATTACTATGGATCACCCTTGCGTCTTGCTGGTTGGTCTTCGTCAGAGTACCTTCTATTACCCTCATAGGATCATGCGGCAATTTGAGCGAAGTCAGATTATTTTTCCCAATATTCGGGGCCATCTGTTTTCTTCTGCACTGCAGGCTCTATTTCTAGCACAGTATCAGGATGCCTGGCCTTCTCGTTCACGTATGGAGGTGCAGGAGCTGCAATGTCCCGAGCTTTCTACTGAATACAAGACATGGCTGACACAAGATAGGGATAAGAAAGATAGAGAAGAGGAAAAAAAAGCGAAAAAGAGGAGGAGGATTTGAGGACCTCTGCTTTGTTTTGAAATTTTCATAGATTTTCCTTTTTTATTTTGTTTTTGTAGAATTTGGGACTTGTATGCCCTTTCTTTTATTTTTTAAAAACTTTGTAACTCTGATCAAATTAACGAAAACTTCCACCCTATTTTTTAGACGGTTCAAATTTATCCAAAGTTTTTTTTTAATCAAAATTTCAAAATTAATTTGCATTGGTCTTGCTCAGATCCAAAGATGGTTAAAAACGAATAATGTAGCCGAACTTCTTAAAAGAAGCTGCCTACGTATCCAAAAAGATAGAATCAGGCCATAACGTAGTTTGGGCTCGATTTTTACTTGGGTATTGACGCTCTCCTTTTTGTGATGTCCTAACTTTTGCCAAGGTCGCCCTTTCGGATTTTTTACCTTGCGGGCTGCTCTAACTTTTGCGTAAATTACCTTTTTGGTTTTTAACTCAACGAGCTTTTATTTTTTTTTATTTTTACCTCAAGGATAGTACTTTTTGAGCTGGTCGAGGTTAACTAGAGTGGAGAACACATTGCCATCCAAATCCATAATAATGACTGCACCACCGGTCATGATAGTTTTGATGAGAAACGGTCCGGACCAGTTTGGCTTGAACTTGCCTCTCGGATCAAAGATAGGAGCTCTGATTTCCTTAAGAACCAAATCTCCTTCTCTAAGGTCCCGGGTCTTGACCTTCTTCTTGAATGCTCGAGCTATCCTCCTTTGATACCCTTGTACATGAAACAGTGCTTGCAGTCTTCTTTCATCAAACAAGACCCGCTCCTCCATCAGGTTCCTTTGCCATTCTGCTTTCGAGATATCGGCCTCGGCCATTACTCTTAGTGAAGGGATTTCCACCTCAATGGGAAGCATGACTTCCATCCCGTACACTAAAGAATATGGCGTAGTTCCTGTTGAAGTTACGATCGACGTCTTGTATCCCCAAAGTGCAAATGGTCAATGTTTCGGCCAATCCTTGTGTGAGTTGATCGTCTTTTGCATAATTTTCTTGATATTCTTGTTTGCTGCCTCAACTGCTCCATTGGTCTGCGGTCGATATGGTGAGGACTTGTGGGCTATTATCTGGTATTCCTCGAAAAGATTCAAGACTTTCCCTTGAAAATGTGAACCATTGTCTAAGATGACCTCATGTGGGACTCTGTACCAGCAAATGATGTTCTGCTTGATGAACTTGGCAACATGAGAGGCTTTCAATACTGAGTAGGAAGCAGCTTCTACCTACTTAGTAAAGTAATCAATGGCTACTAAGATGAACTCGTGTCCATTTGACGCCTTCGGTGTCACCTTCCCGATCACATCGATGCCCCATACTGAGAATGGCCACGGTGACGTCAAGTTTACAGGTGAGATGGAAGAACGTGCATAAGGTTTGCGTGAATCTAACACTTATGACATCTCTGAACGAGCTGTATGCAGTCTGTCTCCATGGTCATTCAAAAGTATCATTGTCGTAGAATTTTCTTGGCTAACATGTTTCCACTCATATGCGGCCCACAGACTCCCGCATGTATCTCTTTCATCCACTCTTGTCCTTCTTCAATGTTAACACATAGCTCATTGACCCTAGAATACCCTCGTTTGTACAGCCTCCCACCGCAAATGATAAACTGTGTAGATAGTCTTCGTATCGCCCTTTTGTCCTTTTTACTAGCAAACTAGGGGTATTCTCCTTTCTCCACGAAATCCTGAATATTAGAGTACCATGGAACGTCGTCAGTGCTTTCTTCGATTGCGGCCGTCAACTCATATGCCGGCTTTCTTTTATGTTCAATTATCAAAGGCCTCATTCGAACCCCGGGTGCTATGTCAATCACGAATGCTAGGGTAGCCAGCGCATCGGCGAACTTGTTCTGCAATCTCGGAATATGGGTAAAGATCACTGATTCAAAGCACGGTATCAGCTTCTCTAATTCTTGATGATAGAGACTCAAGGTTAAGTCCCTGACCTTCTATTCCCCTCTTGCTTGTGAAACCACCAGTGCTGAATCTCCGATGACTTCCAGTTTCCTTGCCCCTAGTTCTAATACTGCCTCCAATCCAACTAAACATGCTTCATACTCAGCTTAATTGTTGGTGACTTCGAAGTTGAGCTTCAGAGATAACGGAATGTGTGATTCGTCATGAGTGACAAGTAGGACTCCTGTTCCATAGTCGTATGGATTGGATGCTCCATCAAAATATAGAGTCCACTTGTCATCCCCGACTTTCATCATATGTTTTTCAGGAAACTGGAACTCTGTGTCTTCATCTCCTTCAACTGGTTGATCGACCAAAAATTCTGCCACTGTCCTACCCTTGACTGACTTTCGGGTGACATATTGGAGATCAAATTCAGATAATAACAGCAACTATCTGGCCAGCCTTTCTATCAGAGCTGGATTTTCAAATAGATACTTCAACGGGTCCAACCGGGAGATGATACTGTGAAAGACAACATGTAATACCTTAATTTTTGGAAAGCCCAAACCAAGGCCCAGCATGTCTTCTCCAGTGGTGTGTATCGTATTTTTGATCCTGTCATCTTCTTGCTTAGGTAGTAGATGGCCTTTTCGATTCCAGATTCTCCCTCTTGTGCCAGCATACATCCCATAGCCGAGTCAGTCACTGACAGATAGAGAATCAGTGGCCTATCAGGTTCAGGAGGAGCTAGAACAGGTGGATTTTGCAGATACTATCGTACGACATCAAAGGCTACTTGACATTTCTGATCCCATTGGACCTCGACACCTTTCTTCAGTAGACGGAAGAGTGGCTCACAAGTAGTTGTCAGTTTTGCGATGAATCGGCAGATGAACTGTATTTTATCCAAAAAGACCGCGACTTCTCGCTCAGTCCTCAGATGAGTCATTTCTAAGATTGCCTTAATCTTTGAAGGATCCACTTTGATACCCCGTTGAGTGATCATAAATTCAAGCATTTTTCCTGCAGTAACCCCGAAGGCACACTTGTGTGGGTTAAGCCGCATCTAGTATTTTTGAATCCTTTCGAAGAACTTTCGTAGGGCTATGATGTGACCATCCTGATCCTTTGACTTGACTATCATATCGTCCACGTACACCTCGACCTACTTATATATCATGTCATGTAGTAAAATAGTGGCAGCCCTCTGATAGGTTGTCCCAACATTCTTCAAACCAAATGACATCACACGATAGCAATAGGTGCCCTAGAGTGTCATAAATGTCGTCTTTTCTTTGTCCTCGAGATCCATCAGAATCTGGTTGTACCCGGAGAAACCGTTCATGAATGATAACAAAGCGTGTCCCGCTATACTGTCTATCAAGACATCAATGTGTGGTAAAGAAAAATCGTCTTTCGGGCTAGCCTTGTTAAGATCCTGAAAATCCACGTAGACTTGGATACGACCGTCCTTCTTCAGTACTGGAACAATCTTGGACACCCACTTTGGATACTCAGTCACCATCAGGAATCCCGCGTTGATCTGTTTGGAAACCTCTTCTTTGATCTTCAGAGCCCATTCTGGCCAGATCCGTCTTAACTTTTGTTTAACCAGTTTGGCATCGGGATATAAGGGGATATAGTGCTGGACATTATCGGGATCAATTTCGGGCATATCCTCGTAAGACCATGCAAATACATCCTTGAATTCTTTTAATAAAGTTATTAATTATTTGTATTCAACCAAGGATAAAGAATAACTAATTTGCACATTTTGTGGATTAGTTTCGTTACCTAAATTTATTGATAAAGTTTCTTCAATTATGGGTTAGGCACGCATTTCTTCTTCTCTTTTTATTAAAAATTTTATTTTTCGAGAATATTCTCGTCGAATTTAAAATCGTCAGAAAGCGTATGAAATAGATCAAGCAAAGCAAAGTAACCAGAAATTTTGTTCATTTCATTGAAAGAAGAGAGAATTAAAAACTCGACAGCATAAACAGGGGGAGGTGCACAAACAGACATGCCCTCAACCACAGACTCAGACTCAAACTTGGACTCAGAATAGACAATGTGTGGTAGTAGTTTGAATAGAATATTCTAAAAATTTTGTGTTTTGATTTGACTTTTTGACCTTTTAACTTTTTAGTTATTTTGCCAAACAGGTAACCTGAACTTGTTAGCTATTTTAGCCAAAAAAAAAAACAAAGGTTGCAAATCAGGGCCATAGTCTCGGCTAAGAATGATGAAAAATACACACACACAGATGAACTGTATATAGACACTCGAAATTACTAGAACAAGTATTAATCTTTAATTATTGCACCAAGTAAAATACAAAAAAATGCCTTAGGTTTTGCTCATGTCACTTCTTTGTATACCAAGAGTAGCCAAGACATGCCTATTTATAGGCAAATAGAAGTTACAAACAGTTATTTGTAGTTGACATTCCAAATTGCTAAGCACATGTGCTGTACATTACATGATATGTGCCCTCACTCTCTAAAAAAAGTGACTACTATCTGACACTTAACATTGCAGAGAGTCTTCGGCCTTGGACACGTGTAATTGTCGATAATTGCCAATAATGTGTCTAGAACATGCCCCACATTATACTGGCTTGCTAATCTAGTCAACCTTCAAGAGATAACTGCTCATGTTGTGCTGGCGCATGGGGTGGTCATGCACAAACATGGGTCAACAGTTATAACTGTCATATTATGTGCAAGGCATGCCCCATGTGTGCCATGCCACTGAGACTATGCGAAAGTAATTTCAACTACCTAGTTCATGCTAGTGCCAGCTTATGTCTACCATGTGCTTGCCTTAACCCACAAGTCATACAAATTACTCGCATCCATGTATCGAGAATTACACCTTCACATGCCAAGTATTGCATCGTTCTTGTCTAATGGTCGAGTGACAAACCTGTCGCTACATAGCCATCTCGATTAATAAGCAATGCCCTCCTCTTGTCGCCAAAGGTGCAAGGTGCCACCACATATCACCCAAAGCACCCACATGTCTAAGTGCTACCACAATGACAACTATAATCAAGTCAAAAATAGGTTCCTAGTAAGACAATTGGGGCAATAACTATAATCAAGTCAAAAATAGGTTCCTATTGAGACAATTGGAGAACTAGCAATTCAACTTGGTGCGGGTAAAATTCTAGGCACATGGAAAATTTAATTTTCACACTCAAACACTTACTTTCTTACTAAGGCTCTGTTTGGGATAGTTTTTTGTGTGGCTTTTTTTATAGCTTTTTTTTTTCTTTTTTTATTATTTTGGTCAAAAATTTTTATTTTTTCGATTTGTAATGATAAAATGAATCTAAAAGTATAGATGTTTTGGCTATATTCAAAAAAATCCACTAAAGATGAAAAATGCCTTAAAAAATCACTTTTAAGGCTTTTTTCGTCTTATATGATCTTTTTTTTTTTTAGTTTCTCGTAACGAGAGAATCTAAAAAATATTTTCGTTTGAATTAACATAAATATTTTTTACTAAAAATGAAAAAAAAAAGTCATATAAAAAAGGCTTAAAAAAGCTACCCAAAATAGAGCCCAAGTACATCAATATGTAGTGTTATTTTATGCATAGTGTACAATTATTTAAGACGTTTAATAATTGTACAAAAAATATGTAAGTGAATTTAGTAATTCCAGAAAAATAGTTCATTATTTGATTATACTGATTCTTTTATGATTTTTAAATAGATGACTCCAGTCAAAGTGCCCCTTAATTATTTAGAAAGATACAATCTTAAAAATGTAGGGCTTATTTAGTTTTTAATACAATTCAAATTATTTAATCCTTTACAACAAACATGTTTTTTGGGATTAATATTCTCGTTCCTTCGCAATAACTTATCTTCATTTCAAATTATTATTTTTATCTAATAATTAAAAATAACTTTTCTATTTTTTCTCCCATTTTATTATATTTTAACCAAATAGAATGCAAATAGTATACTTGAGTTTCTATTAAGAGAGTAATTGAATTGGCTATAATTATGCAATACAATCTGATCATATCAGCGTATAGGAAAAAATTAAAAAAACATCTTATCTTATTTTATGTTTGGGGTGAATTTTTTCAACACTTTTATCCAACCAATACATGGTTTGTAATAACAAATATAACAATGGATAAAAAATAAAGTTTTTAAATTACTTTTATTCTAATCCAAATTTATAAAATGTAATATTTTGGCTTAATTTCTTTTGAAATTATTTTGAATAAAATTGAAATATTATATACAATGGTAATATTTCTTTACCATTTATAACTTGCTATAAAATGATCTCCATTATATTAAGTTAATGTGATCGAATTTCACATTAATACCTCCTCATTTGTTGTATGTGGAGATTTTTTGTGTAAGATTCATAATAAAAATTTAATACAACAACTATCCCCGGCAATTACATTCGACCACTTTCGGCGATCGCTAGCCACCTCTATTAGCCATTTTTGGCAACGGCTTTTGGTGAGTTTTGGCAATCGCTCTCGGTAGCCTTTAAATCAGAGATAATTTTAATTATTTAAATTTAAAAAATTAAATATTTACTGTTTTGTGTCATCGTGATGGCAAATGGGGTGATGACAGTAAATATAGTATGATTTTATAAAAAAGAGATAGATTTCATTGTCTGAATATAACTAATAATGAAGTTTATCTTTTCTGTGTGATTGATGTTGGAGCAAAAAGAGATAAAATTTTACTATTTGAATATAATTAATGGTAAAATTTATCCCTAATAGTAAAATTTATCTGTTTATGTGGTGGCTTTAACTCCAATGGACCAAGGAGCTGTTGGCCCCGCATACCCCCAAGGTCAAACCCTGGGGTCTCAACCCCTCATCCCCCACTTAACCTACCTAAAAAAAAATTTATCTATTCTGTGTAATTTGTACTGGAGTGAACATGAAATTTACTTTTTATGTGTTATCGAAAAAGTCACTGGCGGATCTTGAAGGTTGTCAGAAAAGGTGGATGAAAGCAATCGCCGGGAAGTCATTGAAAAATAGTTGTCAATGATGGTCAGAGTTGAAATGGGTGACGAGGTGGCAAGAGATATGTACTAAGTGATTAGGAGAGTGTGTGAATAATAAGGGAAATTTTGTTTAGAACATTACCTAACATTAAATTAGTGGACTTTAACTTATAAAACTTCTAAAACAATATACTTAGAACTCATTTGATTGAAGAACTATTTTTGCAAAATAAGTAGTGAATTCATGTCACGCCCCAAACATCCGAGTCACGCGAAAACCCACTAAAACACCCATTTAAGAAAAATAAGTT
Organism: Heliamphora exappendiculata; assembly: GCA_034768845.1. Taxonomy (NCBI): domain Eukaryota; kingdom Viridiplantae; phylum Streptophyta; class Magnoliopsida; order Ericales; family Sarraceniaceae; genus Heliamphora; species Heliamphora exappendiculata. The sequence goes on along the minus strand of JAOTRH010047952.1, from coordinate 4,922 downwards.
TCACGGTTGATAATCAAAATGTATAACATTTATATAAAATATCCCCATAGTTTAACTCTCATAAACTGAAAATATGCATTTGATACATGAATAAACATATCGCCAAAAGGCGTATAAAACCAGCCTCAGCAGGTGTCACATGTGTAAGTACATGTCTCAAAAAGGAAAAACTATAGCAAATCTTCCATCACCTTTGCAACTAGGTCAACTCACCATGCTCACTTGAAAAGGTTTTACAGCAAAATTTCACACCGTGAGCTGAAACCCAATAGAACATAGACAATAAAACTGTAAAACATGCTATGCAATTACACATACATAGGCTCAACCACATGAGCCAAAAAAGTTTTCCTTCCAAAACCACGAGTTTTTCGTCAGACTAACACGATTCTCAAAATGTTTTATCTCATAAAAATTCACATTTTTTCATCCTTCAAACTATGCATATCATCCTAACAGATATCATGCCACAGTTAAGGGAAAGCTGTAAATAAAATAGTAAGCTCCACTCAGGCCACTCAGCTGAGGAGAAAGATATAAATGTAGTCATATGTACCGACTCTGCCACATCGACAAAGGTAATAACTATAAACTCTCGTCCATTACCCCCGACCCGTAGGTTTAGTAATGACAAGTTCTATACGGAGTTATAACAATAACGCCATTAACGGAGGCAACCGACTTAGTTTACGGGGTCACACCCGAGGGCACTAAGCACCCACACAACCACTTAGTTTACGGGACCACAACATGAGAGCACTAAGCACCCACCAACCTCGTTTACGGGAATTAACCCGAAGGCACGTCGAGACCTACTCTGCGCACGTTTCTAGACTTACACCGAGGAGCAATTGAAGCTCAACTCAACACGCACTGTCACGGTATATCTATGGAGAACATTTAAAAATTCACCGTAGTTCAACTACGAAAACCTATAAAACGATTTATACAACACATGTATAAAAAGAGATCCAATCCATCAAAATGAAGATTTAAAACCATTTTTAACAAAACGTTTAAAAGGTGAGACTCAACCCCGCGGGTTAGCTCCAAACCTCCAAAAAGACGTTTTTCACCCGATTTCACAAAATAGCTCTTTTTCAAATCTCCTTTTGAAAACTACGGATACCACGTACTCGAAACATGTATACAACCGAGAAAAAATCAAAAAACTCACTTTTACCCAAGAACCACGGTTCAAGACATGTAAACAATATTTCATGCATTTTTACCTGGTAAAAGCAAGTATAACTGCATATAACACCCTCATAACAGTAGTAGGTCTAAAATCCTTCCTCGAAGAGTCAAGAACTCGACGTCTAAAAACTGAACAGCGTCATAACGAAGATCCGACCGGATGTATGCGAAGCCCTCGACCCCGATAGCAAGGATCCACGAAGGAATCAACTCAAAACCAAGTCCCGAGCCCTTAAAGCTAGAGAGAATGAGGAGAAAAGGGGTTTCTTAGCTCTAAAGAAAGGTTTTGTATCAAAAATACCGCCACTGGAGCTTTTATAGAAAACCAAAAAAGCACTGTTCAGTCGACCGAACTAGTGAGTTCAGTCGACCGAACTCCAGGTCTATGGTTCAGTCGATCGAACTGGACCCCCTAGTCGACCGAACTCCACAGCAGTGGCGTACTGAAATTTGCTACTGTGTTTCAAGCCAAAAGCCGACCCAACCCATTTTACCAAAGTCTGAGAAAATATAAAACACATTTACACATGTTTTTCTACAACTTTAAAACATAAATCATGCATCGATACTATCATATACTGGAATAAAAACGTCGCGTATATAAACAACTCAAAATTACAAGATTCAGGGTCTCACAATTCAAATATTTAGTATGTACAGTACTTCGAATTAGATTATTAGTGTAGTTTTTTTTTGTATAGAATGACGTTTGATTAAGAATATGATAATATAAGGATAAATCGTACGATATTTTATTAATTAACACCGTTTTAGTGGAATTGTTATAAATAATAAAGAATTGAGATAATAATATTCCCGAAACTATTAATTCCAATGGATGGTGAAATAGAAATAGTCTTAAAATGGAAGCTTATGCTAGTTAGAGGAACAATTTGATAACTCAATCCCCTCTCAATTTGAAAAAATAAACAAGGGATTATAGGAAATTATTTTCATATAGTTTAATTCTACCTTCCTTAACCCTTAAACAAACATGGCCTTAAAAAAATTTTAAAAATAAAGTGAATTAAATACACTACAAAGTCTAATAATTGGACTTTTAACTAATTATCCTTTTCATATGTCACAACACAAGTACAAAATAAAAAATTACTTTCAATGTAATATAAAATTGAATATATGAGATCATGTATTTAATATCTCGTTAGTAATATCTAAATTTACTAATATTCACTATTTCTTAATTTAATTAATTAACTAATTATTAATTATATTTAAAAGATTTGTGTAAGTATCAGTCTTATTACTAAAAATTTTAAACATAAGAGTCCCATTTTCAAATATAAATATTATTGATTATGGTAGATTTGTCCTTATTTATGGAGATAGTTTCATTTACTAAATTTTTTTATTGTAAATAAATTTTATTACATAGATTTATTTTTAATAAAATTTATTTTTTTAAAATTCACTCATCGAGACTTATCAAACAAAATCTATATTGAATATAAAAATATATAAAAATATTAAAACTTAAAATTTAGATAAATTTCTTTGTTTCAAAGAAATTTCTCATTTTCAAATAAGTAATAAATTTCTCTATTTTTTATTTTTTAATTTAAAACTAATTTCTCATTTTTAAACAAAGATGATCCATTCAATATATATTAAATATTTTTATTTATCAAGAACTCCACGTGTCATTACCTATGGGTATTTTGAGAGTAAATAATTTTCTTATATTGTATCTATATAACAAGATAGAACAACTTGATGTGACATTTATATATGTGTTAAAAATTCAACCATTAAAATAAAATGATTTTTTTATTTTGTTATTTCTCATCTCTCATGTAATTCAATGTATAAAAAGTAAAAAATTCTATATAACAAAATAAAACAACTTGATTAGACATTTATACAGGTATTTAAAATTCAACTCTTAAAATGAGATAAGCTCGACTTTTCATTTTGTTTTCTCTCTTCTCTCATGCTCTTTTATGTAGAAAATCAAAAAAAAAAAATTTATTGATTTTATTTCTCTTTTTACTGATTCAATAAAAAGTAATTTACCTTTTACTTTTATTATCTTTTTTTATTTGCTTACATTCACAAATTAACAAACTAATAAAGTCATATATTTAATTGAGTGCTTTTAAATTGACTAACTATCTAATTACCAAACTATTAATATTATTTTTTGTTACACTATTGAATTACCAAAATCATATATTTATTCAACAAAATAAAATAACTTAATGTGATATTTATATAAGTGTCAAAAATTCAACCCTTAAAATAAGACAATTTATGTCCTTCCATTTTGTATCTCTCATTTCTCATGTTTTTTTATGTAAAAAAGTAAAAAAGATTTATTGATATAATTTATTTTTTTAATTATTAATCTAATAAAAAATAATTTAGTTTTTACTTTTATTATATTATTCTTATGATTTTTACCTCCATAAATTAAAAAATTAATAAAGTCATATTTTTAATTGAATACCTTTAAATTAGAGAATTAACTAATTATAAAATTATTGATATTACTTTTTATTATTCTCTTAAATTACAAAAATTAGATATCTATATAACAACTTGATGTGACATTTATATTGGTGTAAAAAATTTAACTATTAAAATGTGACAATCTTGACTTTTTATTTTGTTCTCTCTTTTTTTTCATGTTCTTCTAAAATTTCATCAAATTAAAAAATAAAAAATAATTTATTGATATTTTTTCTCCGTCTACGAATCCAATAAAATAATTTAGCTTATATTATTATTATTCTTTATTTTTTACTCTGTAAATTAATAAACTAATAAAGTCATATTTTTAATTATGTGTTCCAAAATTGGTTAATTAACTAATTATTAAATTATTAATATTATTTTTTGTTTTATTTTTAAATTACTAAAATTCGAAAATTGAGTGCCTTCATCTACGGATAATAATTAGTTTCTATATAATATGCTTATATATAACAAAAAATGTTATATAGTAAAAAAAATATCAAGAATTTTATTTTAAATTCAAATTAATAGTTTAAATTTAAATGTGTTACGTAATCACAATGCATGTAAATTTGAAATATTAATTTTAAATTCTGAATAGATATTTAGATATTTTTTTAAATATGTATAGTATTACTATATATACATATTAGGCTTTGTGGCACACCTTATAGGTTTACAATATTTAATTTATTGTAAAAAAATTAAATTAAATACAATATTTAAAAGTAAAATTTAAAATAGAGAAGTACTTTTGGAAAACAATGAAACAGTTACATGAAATTTTGTTTACTATAATTTTTTTGAGATAATTACACTTATCTCTTTTTAAATTTAAGTCTATTACAGAAATTTTTGTTATGGTATTTGAAATTACACTTTCTTTCTTTTTACTTTATTTTTTATTTCACTTTAATCCTTCTGTTAGTTAACTAAACTAAAACTGATTTTATTATTAATTATTTTATATTTTTTCCTATTTTATTATTTTTCTCTCTGCAACTAAAATTTTAAATTCACCCATCAAATTAATAATTTTCAATCGTTGCTCATCAGAGCCGTCCCAAACCACTATTCCAAACCACCCATCAAATTAATAATTTTTAGTAATTACTTTTAAATATTATATAGTGTAATTTGTTATGAATTAATACTTATTGCTTTGGCTGTCTCAAAAATTTTTATTTTTAAGAGTTTTAATTTTTTTTAAAAAAAATAAAAATAAAAATTTGAGAGTGTTTGGAATTATT